>JAODTR010001339.1:14551-35094 GCA_025399935.1 Amblyopsis rosae
AAAAGTTGGTCGCTTTTTTTTTTAACCCCCCCCCCCCCCCACACACACACACACACACACACACACACTTGTCTGTTACCTGCCTGGCCCTGATGCCAAGATGTCATTTGTGTAGACCTCCATGTAGTCCTAAACCTGTTACAATAAACTTTTGAATAGACATTTGAATTGTGGCTAATATTACAAGGGCACCTGTCAAATGACTTGGCTACTGTGGAAGAGTACATTATTGTATTTACATTAGAGCAGACCAGTGAGATCAAAAACAGCCCTGAAAGGTTATTCCCATGACCTACTCATATGTTACTGGATGTTATTGCACAACAGCCTTCACCTACTCACTGAATATTCAGACCAGTTTTTAATTTTTTTATTAACAAATGATATTATATTTTCCAGAATATGACACTTGTGCATTCTTTACATCAATTGGATGGGAATATCATATGCATGAATCTTAGATTGAGTGCTTCTGGAATTGAAATGTGGTTGTTTAGCCTGAGCGTGCTGGGAACATTTAATCATTCTTTAACAACAAACATTTGCTATACATGCATACATACTGTAAATATGTATTTGGATTATTTCCTTAAAATGTTATTGAAAGCCAAGTATCACAACAGCCTGCATTCCTTGAAAAACAACCCTGAAAGCTGATAGGTGACACAGTGATGATGTCACAGCTGTTATATCGCTCATGCTTTGAGTCACTTGAGTTGTGATGCCTACATTTGCTGTATTCTTTGCATTGTTTTCCACTATCCCTTCCCTTTATTACCTATCCATCTTCACAGGGTTTTACGGAAGGCCGTGGTCAATGGATCAAAGAAAAGTTCTCTTCCAATGGTAAGGTAGTTCCCCTATCAAAACTAATAACTTTTATTGTATGTGTTTGTGTAAGCCAATGAGATTTGAAAAATTAGCAGTTTATTGTGAAATTGTAAGTAGCTTGTTCTGTTTTGAAACTAAATGTATCTAATGCGAGTGTACAGTTAAAAACTAAAAAATATATTATATCTATTTATTTGGATTTAGGTCAGATATTATTTTGGATATTGTTTTGGTTTAAAGCAAGGCTAAGTGTAAGTACATTTATGTATCTGTTTTTTATATGCATGTTAAAGATAGGGCTGCTCTATTACTGTAACGCTGGGATGGTGAAGCGAGTGCAAATGAACGAAAAATAACACTGTTGCCAAAAAAGCACCGAGCCCCACGGCTCATCCTTTAATTAAACTGAAAAGAACTCAAACAGCGAATACAAACTCAAAAACAAAACTTAAACAAAAGGCGTCTACAGTCACGCTGGATAATAACAGAAAAACAGGACCGTGAACCTCCAACAAAACGTGAACATCAACATTACACAAACAATAACCCACACCCCTGTCTCCGTAGTCCCCAGCCTATATGCCCTCACACCCACACGGCTGAAGGCAATCGATCTAATTCCACGTGTGGGTGTGAGGTGCTGGGGATGCGGACAGTCCTTCCCCAGTCCTACCGCACCGGTGAGACCAAGTAAGCGTCACAATTACTGAAAATATAATACTAATGTTATATGTTTTGGTCAATATGGAAATCACAATTATTTAACAAGATTATGCAACATGCTGCATTTAATTCACCTAAAAAACTGTGAATCAGTGAAAACACATTCAACTGTGAAATGTCCCTTAACTTTCACATTGATCTTTCACTTTCACCCTGCGAGGAGCGTAACACAAATGTGAGCACGCTCCTGTCATTAGGAACACAAGACAAAATAAGAGTTTACTTGCAAAACGTAATGTGCAAAATAATAGACTTTCTTCTCGATTATATTGTTTTGTTATTGTTGAAATTGAAATCATGATTAAAATGCTATTAATTGCACAGCCCTAATTAAAAGTGGAGTCAGCGATTGTAACCTAATACCATTTTTGTCATATTAACAGAATATTTACTCAGGGTTGCTAGCTGAATGTGTGCCAAAAAGATAGTCTGGCGTTTCTACACAGCCCTGGTTCTGTAAATAGGAACACAAACAAAGTAATGCAGACAACACCACACAACACTATCACAGCCAGCCATGGCAACGTGTGTCTAATTTGTGGGGCGGAGATTATGAAGGAGCGTCGTGTGGCATTGAAGTGAGGTGTTTTTGTTTTGATTTGAGTTCATATATCTTTTTCTAAGATGGCTTACTCCTATAAAGGCAGCTATTCTTAGCTACCTTTGCTGCTAGCTTTTATGTACCACTTCTCTCAGTGTAAGAGCAGTTGAGTGTGTAGGGGGGTCTTGTTTGATTATTTTATTCAGAACATCAGTGTTGTATAAGTTTTGCAAATTTGGGTTGTGGAGGCGGACATCGTGAACAAGTGTGTCTTTGTGTGTGTGTGTGTGTGTGTGTGTGTTCCATCCTTGCATGAGGAAGGTAGGTTGGATTACGGAGGCAACTTGCATGCCATCTGTCCAGGAAATTAGCAAGAGAGAAGAGTGACTACATTCTGCCCAAAGATGACAAGAAAGCCATGTGTTCCAGAAAGAGACAGACATATTAAGTGTGTGTGTGCGTGCGTGCATGTGTATATGGGTGTACAGCTAATGTTACACTAATACTATATTCTATATATATTTCACCGGTTATTTCCTGTAGCTGAGGTAGCTGTCAAGATCAATGCATTGGATCTATTTTCTCACCCCTTGTCTGTTTCTATTATTATTCCCTTCCACTGTTAAACCTCTTAATTCTCTTCACTTGTATTGGTGGTGTAACATCCTTGCCTGTCTAGCGCTCCGTGTCTTGTCGTGATCCGTGATTACATGTGTCAGGCCTGTGTTTCGCTCACTCCCTGCCCTGTGTCCCCAGTCTCGTTAATTACACCTGTGTCTGGTTAATCATGTGTTGCACCTGTTCTTCATCATGGTTACCCAATGGTCTGTCTAGTCTTTCTGTTTATAAACCCCTGTGTCCTTTTGTGCTTGTTGTGCTTCACTGAGTGTTGTGAGTATAGCTGTGTGCATTTTTAGTGATGCTGGTGACTTAATCTAACATTTCAGCTAGCTGGTTTCTGGATTTACAGGCTCCAATCCATAGACTGAAACTGCTTTTCTATGACCCAGTGTGTTATGTGTTCTGTGCCTATGAAAAAATATTGATTTTAAGCTGTGTGAGTTGCAAAACTAACTAAAATAAAATACAATTATAGAGTAAATGTCCTTAGTTTTCATCTTTCTAAAACCTTATGATGTTTTTGTTACACAATACTTATTGTGAGGGCCGACCTTGGATGTGTACACACGGCTCCTGACCCGTGCAAGCGAATGGAAAACACATCAACTTGACTTTGTGTAAAGTATAGTGCAGTATGGGGAAAGGCGACGTGATCAGCGTGCCTTTACACTACGTAATGTGTATTCAATAATTAATAACTGGCCTGCCAGACCACATGAGACGAGCCACCACTTAGCCTTTATATTTGACCTTAGGCCTAATATCAGTTGCTTTAGTCACTGTTAAATTATGATTATGGGTTATTACAAATTAATAACAATATTTAATATATATATATAATAAAGGGGGTATATACAATAATGTTTTTTATTATTTTCATGGCTTTTACCTAGTTTTCTGTTGTGTCTTATTTCTTTTTGTTTAATGTAATTTGTTACCTTCATCCTTTGTTCATATGTATTTAACTGTAAAGCACGTTGAGTTGCACATTGTGTATGAAAGGTCCTGTACAAATAAAGTTTATTATTTAATACTATAGGGACCTGTAGTTGTATGCAAAATCAATCATTGGTAGCCTGCTTCTTAATAAAAAAACATGAATTTATTAAAAACAAGTGAATAAAGATAATAGTACAAACACATCAAAATATTACATTATTACATTACATATACATTATTATATTATAACTTCATGTGGGAACAAAAGAACACTGTTGCTGTAATAAGTAGACAGTAGGCTATAATGCTTTAAACACTGAAATGCAATACTTTAAAGGTACACCTCTTACCTTTGGCATTACAAAAGTTTCTAGTTGAAACTCTGAAAGTGCATGCCCGATTCACACTTAATTGGGTAGAATTGCTGACTCTACAATGGTTATCCAATAATTTAATTTGAAATCCCTGCTTCCGTTGTATACATTCTATCGGGTATTCACATTTTGTATAGCTCTGCCCCCGGTGGCCAAATACAATAGGGACAGACAATGTGAGCATTAGCAACTACTGTATTTTTTACCTGGAACCTATTTTCTCTTCTCTATACTAGGATGCAGCTTTGGGGCTTGAACACTTACCTGTATGGTCCTAAAGACGACTTGAAACACAGACTGTTGTGGAGGGAGGTCTATTCTCCTGAGGAGGAAGGTAAAAATAACACATTTACTGCTCAATTCCTCTATCGATTCATGGAGCCATAGAAGAAGAATAAACGGGTAAAAGAGAGAATAAATATACCAAATTAGTTGGATTATGGATATTGTAAAGAAGCTACTCCAGGATATACAATACGTTTTGAAGACAAAACATTTTTAAAATATAATTTGAATAAATTTACAAGTTTTGCACTCTTTAAAAGACAGCAACGGAGGAATAGAAGCCTCTAATCCTAGCAATATGTCCAACCCTAAAATCATTCCTAAATTACCCATTTGTAAAACCTGAGAAGGTTGAATTGTAATTTTCAAGATTTTAAGGTGCCATCACCAAACATTTGCACATTTCCAATTTTGGGGTTTAGTGTCCTAAAAGAAATTGGAGAGAGTCTTTCATTAAGTTGTTTATTATGCTCTTGTTCTAGCTAGATCTAAATCTATCTAGTTGAAAAGTGTATTTCTTCTCTTGTGCATTGATCTTGGTTGCAGTGTGACATTTTCTTATAACCTCTCCTCTTCTCAGGTCAGTTGCGTACGTTGATCGTGGAGGCTCAGTCCAGAGACCTGATGTTTGTTTATGCCCTCTCTCCTGGCCAGGATATTGTATTTTCCTCTACCTGTGACCTTACACTACTAAAGCGCAAACTCAGACAAGTATATATATACACTTCTAATCAATGTAATATCAAAATATCTTCTGTTAAAACAATATTTGTGGAAAATTTTGGACAAAAATCACAACTGAATGCAGTTTTTAGCATGCCAAGTTCATCATGATATCCAGTCTTTTCTATAGGACCTTGATGTTATAGTTAAAGCACACCTAGTTAGTAACTAACACTATACTCTATAAACAACCCAAAATATCCGTGGGCTACCCGAGGGCTACCCGCTTAAAGGTGTGTCTTTAACTGACTGGCGCACTTATCTTGAATCACACGTTTAAAAGTACTGCCCTTTTAACGCACTTTTTCCATTTGAAATGTAGGTTGTAAAGCCCTTTGAGACTGCAATTTGATTAAGGGCTATATAAATAAATTTGACTTGGCTTTTATTATTGCACTGTCCAACAGCGGCAGAGATTTGTTAACATGGATTTTCATGCTGTTAGACTATTTTACTTGCCATTGTAACAACATCCGCAGACTACTGGCAACCATGCCCGACTAGGTGACTATTATTATAGTAGGCTAGCCTACTGCCTATTTTTCAGACATGGGTAATTAAAATTTATCCTAGACTAAGGAAATTTGTAGATATTTAAATTTTTCTTTTAGTAGATCTGAAATTATATATTTTCTAAAGCTTATGCAAAAGAGAATGCCGAAAGTATTGATCATTAGCCTTAGGCCATAACTTTGTCCAATACACAAACAGTTTAAAAAGCATAACGCTGTGTATTTGTAGCGGTGGGAGCGGGCAGAGCAGGAACCAAGCGCAGGGTTTCAGAGTAAACAATGAAGGTTTAATGAAACAACACGCAAACGCACACCAAACATGTAACATTAACCGACAAAGGAACAAACAGAAACCCCATCTTAAATACCAAAGCAAAACCCCCAGGTGCAAACGATACACAATCAGTGCAAACACCCGTGAGGCAAGGAGCGCTGGGGAAGTGCACGTCTGGAAACCGAGGGCGGGAGCGCGCACGCCCCAGTAACGGTGGGAGGGGGTGAGCCGCCCATTGGCGGCGCGGCCCAGACCGTTAAAGTATTCAATAGGTTATCGTAAAATATAGGGTTTTTTTATGCCTTGAACTAAATTCACTCTTAGCTTGAGTGATATCCTGATTGTTTTGTCTCACTACGTTTACACTTCGTTCATTGCGATCTTCAAAAAAATAAAAACAAACGGTAGCCTAATTAAGAGAAGCTGAAAATAGCATATAGGCTTCATATTTTGTCGCACCAACAAACCGCTTCTCGTCTTTTACTACTGGTTTTTGTCTACAACTACAACTTTCTTGTAGCCGACTTTTGGTGATGTTCATTTTTTCTCAGCACTGCAAGAATGAAATTATGACGAAGCCTATGACGTCAAAGTTATAGTTGGACACTTGGAGGCGGTCTGGCCCCACACCAGAGCAGGCCCATCTCAGTTACGACTCTGTACTACTTGGCGGGTTCAAATGATAATGGTGGAACAGGTGGAAAAGCCCCGTTGGTGGAGGATTTGAGATTTAATGCGAGTTGCTCAGCATTCAGGTGTGAGAGGGGCATGCATGAGATATAAACAAAACAACAATGTTTATCTAATGCTTGTTTTAGCCTCTAGTATTGAGTCTTCCTTAAATAGAATTCTAGTTGTGTGTAAATATATTTTGTAAAATCCATCTCCTCTCTACTGTTCAGGTGTCAGACCTCGGTTGCCAGGCATTTGCCATTCTGTTTGATGACATCGACCACTCAATGTGTCAGGCCGACAGTGAAGCCTTTTCCTCATTCGCCCATGCTCAGGTCACCATAGCCAATGAGGTCTACCAGTTCCTCGAGGAGCCACCTGTCTTCCTCTTCTGTCCAACAGGTCAGTACCTCCAAAATATTTAATGTTAAAGACAGAGCTAGTCATCAACTTCTAGCTCAAATCAAAACAATCTCCCTCAGAACCTCCGCCCCCACAAATTGAAACACGTTACAAAGCCAAGCAGCATTGTTTTTGTGAGCGGTGTTCACCATTTTGTGTCAGTTTATGTTCCTATTTACGGAGCCAGGGCTGTGTAGAAGTACTAGATAATTTTTTTTCAGCACACAGAATGGTAAAATAGCAAAATGTGAGGAAATATTTGGTGAATTTTACTAAATATTTTTACCTTACAATTGCAATGGCTGACTATTCCTTTAATATTCAAGTTTCAAGTGTATTTACTGTCATGAGCACAGAGAGAAGATACAGTAGATACGAACCTAGCCTGGTGTAAATGTCCAGAGCTGCATGTTCCGTTCTGTTCTTTCTTGCCAATTGACAATTTTGTATCTTTGAAGCAACATTAACCCTTTGATAAAGAAATGTGTTTTACTGTAGCCCATATTATCTTACACTTGTTCTTACCAAGAAATAGCCTCTGGATAAAAATAAAAATAAAGACTTTGCACTGCAGCTACAGCCCCTCAAAAGTTGTTGGGAATGCAGTGCTCTCATTACCCCCTTTTCTGTGCCCATGCCTCTGGCCGAGGTCTTCCTAGCCCAGCATATCTCATCTGCTCATGCTTGAGGTTGACTGTTTATTGTTTGCAGCTGTGTGGGAGTGTATTTTAGACCAGGTATATCTTAGGTAGGTCTTTGTGTCAAAGGGAGGCGCCCAGGGGGCATCCTTACCAGATGCCCGTACCACCTAAACTGGCTCCTTTCGACTCAAAGGAGCAGCGGCTCTACTCCGAGTTCCTCCGGAATAGCCAAGCTTCTCACCCTATCTCTAAGGGAGATGCCAGCCACCCTCCTGAGAAAACCCATTACTAGTAGCTGTAACAAATAATAACCCGCGAGGGGTAAACACAAAGGCACGGTATAAATACACAGGGGAACAATCAACCAACAAGTGACAGGTGTGGGAGGCCCTGATTGCCATAGATCAGCTATCAGTACTCCGGGGACGGCGCACGAGAGCGCGCCCGGCCAGAGGGCGCGGCCACGCCGCGGGACGTCGGCGTGACAGTTACAGTGGTGGTGTGAAGGGGATAAGGCACAGGACATGGGTGGGAACAGATGCTCAAAGTGCCCTGAATGATGTAATGGGCTGTGTGTGCTTGCTCAGCAGTTAAGTTCCTGATGGGGGTAAAACAGTAAAAAAAAACAATATTCAATAATAATAATAATAATAATACTAATAATAATGTGTGGTACCATTATGCTTTATACTGCAGTACAGTGCACTGTCAGAAAGGGAGAACTGTATATCTCAAAGGCCTATTGTAACTGTCGACCTTGAAAGATGGACTGCTTGCTTCCCATTCAAGATACAGACGATTTGGACTCAGACCCAAACAGTTACCTTGAGAGTAGCAAATGCACCTGTTGTAGACCATGTAAACAGAATTATAGGCATGTAAACAGAATCATAGGCAAACATATTTGAAGGATATGTGACCAATAAAAATACAAGAAAATAACAGATTGGTGACTTCACAATTCATATTTTTTATATTATTTTTTTATTGACTAGTAGGATCAATTAAAGTAACTAATATCCATAGTTTCTATGATCCGTCGGTTTTTTTGATAACTACAATATTTTCATAATATTGCCTTTTTTATGTTGAACATGCTGTATAGTGATTTGATTGGGCCTTTAGGAGCATGTAGGTACAGAACATTTAAAATATCCTGTATGTATTTAGCTATTGCAGCTGCAATTGTCAGCTAGTATGTTGTGTTGTGCAGCGTTATTGGTACATGTTATTGATCTAAACTGGAGTTTTAGCACACTATCTTATTAGCAATGTTTTTTTTTTCATGGAATAACAGACACTTTTTTTTCTCTTTTTTTAAGTCTTAAATCTTTCTTTTGTCTTATATCATAGGTACTGTAATCTCTTTGTCCCCCCTTTTCTATAGAGTACTGTGCCTCTCTGTGTTCTCCCAGTGTAGCCAAATCGCCATACCTGCAGACAGTTGGAGAAGATCTGCTGTCAAACATAACAGTTATATGGACCGGTGAGCACACACAAATGCACACTCACAGACAGACACATTTGCATTTTGACATCCCATTTTTAAAGCCATATATACTATTTTGTAAGTGTGATTCTGCAGTTTATAACAAAACCAAATAAATATTTAGAACATTATTCATTATTAAATATTTTTTAATTATGCTATTAGCTATTTATGTGGGTAGTGTTTGATGTATTCTTGTGATGCTGGGACAGCGAGGTAGTTTAAGGAGACGAGTAGGCCAAGTCAGATTCACGGATTTATTTGACAGAACGGGAGAACAAGCACCATACGCTAACACGTACACTTACAATAATTTATATATACACAAAGACAAGGCAGACCATTGGACAACAACAACGAGGAACAGGAGCGGCATATGAAACAGGATTAACCAGACACAGGTGGGATTAACGAGACTGGGCACACAGGGCAGGGAGTGAGAGACACACAAGGTAAACACTGAGCATGACAAGAATAGACTAAGGCTGCATCTGAATAGTCTTTTTCACTTAGGAACCTTAACATCCTAACTGAGTGAATGACCCGGAAGTAGCCATGATAAGAGCTGTTCGAATTCTATTATTGCTAAGGAAAGGTGCTTCAATGCTTCCTTTCTTGCGTCCTTTAGCATAGGGTACACTGGATCATCCTTTATGAAAGGAAAGGAGATAATGCCGTCCCACAATTCCTTGCAACACCAAGGAATTTCAGCCATTCACGAAAACAAACTATCATAATAATGTCAAATTTATAGGCCTATCTTGCATAGCAAAATACATTTGACATGCATGGATGATTTATTTTCCCATAGAGAGTTTTTCTAAGCGCTACTTGACAGTATATTGCTATACAGTAGGCAATATTAATTGTTATAGATTAATATTCCTATCCTTATTGATGGATAGGAAGAGACTTCTCTAAATCATATTAGATCAGTATCTAAAAAATCTAGGCTAAAAACTTGACCAAATATCAAACTTATTTTTATAGATATTACACCAGTTGTTACTGTAAAACCATTTTGTTGTTACATTTAATACATTTTTATTACAACTTTGGTTATTAAGTCATATTTGGTGGTACATGATAACATGGTAAGAAGTTAGAACGCATAGCGCAAAGTTGGCTGAGAAGGTGAGCTTTAATTTATTTTAAATTTCACCGCGGCAGACCCACGTCATTAACATTCATTGTCGCATAATTATGTATCCAAAGTGCAGTCGGGTTCTCTTGCCACCGCAGTTCCTATTCCTAAATCCTTGTGAATTCACCTTCACACCTTTCCTACCCGATGACGTCTTCAATGGAGGTCAAGGAAAAGTAGCTAGGAAAGGACATAGGCTGTATATGTATTTACTATTCGGATGCATCATGGGACATTACAATTCTAAATATGTCCAACTACTCTGATTGGATATGCGTGCTTTCAGAATGGGCAAATTGTTTGTGGCAAACACATTTACTATGAACATGATATTTTAATTATTTGTGTAAACATTCACAAATGTGTGGATTTACCCTTCACGTGTCGACGTGTGTTTGCTAAGAGCTACTTCCTCAGACCATTTGTTTATGCTTGCAAACATTTGTGGTGAACTCCAAGCAAACGGAATACTGATTGAATATGTCTGCAAAACATTTTCTATGTTCGCCAATACTGAATCTACCTCAGAATGTGGAATCACATGTGTTTTCAATTAGGAAACAAATGTACAGCAAATTGGGATGTGTTTTATATTTATCACCAGCAGTTGTTACATGCGGCAGGGCAAGGAAAAAATGATTTGATTTGTAATTAAATGTAATATAAAGGTTATAATGTTATAGAGGTTATAATGAATGTATTATCCACATCTATCGTTTAGAGTCAAATATGTTATACAGGCTTTACTGGTGGATAGTCATATTTCGATATTGAATATTAATATTTTCGGAAATACATATTTCTGCTGATGCCCAACATTGTTATGCATTGGCACTTACATGTATTTAAGCTTGCAACCAGGAACAGGAACGGACTGGGGCATTAAATTGCCCTGGACTGTGATCCAGACCGGCCCACCAGAACCTGCCCCCATAAACTCCAGCATGGCCGCCCTGTAATGCATAGGCTACACACCCAACCAGCCTCTCTATCTAGATGCATTAAAACCATTTATCACTATTGCAGTACTTCTTTAAAAAGGCTGCAGAACACACATGCAAACACTGCATTGTTATAAAACATCTATAGAACACAGACTGACTTTGTCAAGATTGAACTGTCTCACATCCAATGAAGCCTAAAGTGAAAAATGGATGCTAAAATATCCACAATACTCACTGAGACATATAACTGTCTGACTGATATATTATAATGACAAAACAGGCTATTAGTGCATGCCTTTACGTCTGTACAGGACCAATAGCATTTCAATCATTAATTATTTATTTTCAACTTTCTAGTGGTTTTCAAGGTGTCTCTGTAACTGTTGCCTCGTTCACACACTGTGTGTGTGTGTGCGTGCGTGCGTGCGTGCGTGCGTGTGTGTGTTAGCGAGGCAGAGGCGCAGGGCCTATGTAGTCGACGTTCATTTGGAATAGACCAATAGGCCTCGGGGAAAGGGGGTGTTGGCCCGTGCCGATCAACCTTCAGACAACTTTTGTATTAGTTAAAGAAATGGGCTAGGCAGGCAGCCCATCGGCCCAAAGCTTTGTCGGCCCACCAGGAATTGTTCCGGTGCTCTCTATGTCCAGTCCGCTACTGGTTTGCACATCCCTGTAATAAATATCAGTTTCTAATAATTTTCTACCAGCTAATACTGCACTAATAGTTTATGTAAAATAATAACATGATAACACATGCTCTATCTTGCACGCACGCCTAGTTGCTTACATGAAATCTTCTTCACAATATGTCCAGGATTTCATGCACATGCACATTGAAAAGGAGCAAAAGCGCCCTCCTTCACGTTGCCCACAGCTCTGTAAAAGAGCAGAAAAGCGAGGGAATGAGTAATGTGAACAATGAAGAGACTTTAGTATTCACACTGGACATTTACCAGACAGCCAGTGAAATACACTCAAATTATTTTGTCATTTTCCCCCAAAAACACACAGCAGTCAAATCCAGGTTTACTGATGATATAAATACAAATGTAAATACAAGAATAAACCATTTATTTCAGAATGATCTAAAAGGCATGTGAAAGACTATAATCTCAGCTAAAGAAATTGAGCTGAGAGATAGTCGGGTGGAGCCCAGCGAGTCCTGACTCCTGACCCCCAATATGAACACCCTTGCTAAATAATGGTAGTGACCTCCCCTGCCTGGCCAATAGGCAGCAAGGTGATCTCCAGGAACCTATCTGTGGAGAGCCTGGCTGAGGTGGAGGCTGTCCTCCAACGGCCCCCCCTCATTTGGGACAACCTGCACGCCAACGACTATGACTCCAGGCGCCTGTTCCTGGGGCCCTTCAAGGGCCGCGAGGCACACCTCCAGAGTCACCTGAGGGGGCTGCTGCTCAATCCCAACTGTGAGTTTGAAGCAAACTACATCCCTCTGCACACACTGGGCAGCTGGCTCCGCGCTGGGAAAGACCACATGACAGGTGAGAACACAAGGACGGAAAAGGATATTCAGCCTATAGTGGCTTTGTCTGGTTTACCACACACGAGTGACGCCTCATTCATCAGCTTATGTTGCTTAGCTATCACAGTTTAAGCCACCAGGCATGTTGCTTTGCAAATCCAACGTTCTGTTGAAACACAGGACTTAAGGTGCCTTCACATGGTAAGAGGCCAATCAGATCTGTGCTTGCTGTGCCATTGTTTCCTATGGGGAGAGCCCTGACACCCAATTATGCGGTACCGCTACCCATGGCGTCGCTAAATTATATTTTACCTATAGCACTGCGCTCAGTAAAAATTATTTCAACTTTGACCTCAGCTGCTAAACATAATTTTTTTATGATATTCTTTGTTTAGCATTGCCAGCTAGCGGGATTCTGTTCTTCAAACTCCGGTAGTGTAGCATCCTCGTTGCCATAGACATGTTGACTCTGCTCTGCTCTGCTCTGCACATTTCTAATCGGGTGAAGGCACCTTATTGGAAGAACCTGCAGCATTGCAATGTCTTTACAAGACATGATCACCTTTAATACGGATTCATACCTCCTGTTGTATGAACACAACGAGTCGTTTAAGAAAGCAGTTAATTTGTGTGTGTTTGTAATGTTTTGGTGAAGCAATGATCAGCAGCTAAAGTGTTGAGCGTACCTGAATGCTTGTTTTCTAGATGAGGAGGGTAAATACTGTCCAGACAGAGCTCTCTCTACTGCTCTGCATGACTGGATGGATGAGCTCAACCAACCACTGCTGCCAGGTACCGTATCAGTGTTCCATGTGTCTGAATTAAGCATATGTTCTACTAGGGGTGCACAATATATCGACTCAATATCGTTATCGCAATATCACGTTGTGCAATATCATATCGAAAAGGTTGCAGAAAGTGCATTATTCAGTTTATTAAGTGGAGAGATGCGTCCATTGGCTGTTTGGCTTGGTTGTGTTTGTTTTTGTAATGTTTCGTGATCCCAGTCCTGTGCTAGTCTCGTCACTTGATGTGTTTACCGTGTGTTTGATGCCTGTTTGCCTGTCTCGTTAGCGCCACCTGTGTGTGTGTAATCATGTCTAATGTGCTGCACCTGACCCTCGTTGTTGTTAGCCAATGGTCTGTCTCCCTGTCTTGTCTGCTTGTGTATTTAGCCACAGTGTTGTCCCCAGTCCTGTGTCGGTTATTGTTGACGTTACATGTCGAAGTTAAGTGTCGATGTTGCGTTGTTCCCCGTGTTCCTGCCATTTTTGCCTTTTGTTTTGACGATAAATAAACCTTTGATTTCTTACACCGTGTCTCGCGTTTGAGTCCTCTCCAGTGCAGCGTGACAGATTTAGACAAAAAAGTAAGATGTGTGGCTGAGGAAGATAATAACATAATAGAGATTTACGCGTAAACATTAGTGGCCAGAAATAATGCCTCCTCGGTAGCTTGGCATTACTGCTGTACCAGTCCAATATGTTTTGATCTGTTATGAATATATTTTAATGTGTTTCCCCATAACTTTTGTGTTTATACTAATTATCTAAATTAATATCGATATGGAAATTTTCATGATCAATATCGCAATATCAGATTTTATCAATATTGTGCACCCATATGTCCTACAGTATATCTGCTGAATTGAGCATATGTATATTTCAGCCTTTGAAGTAACCTACTCAGTTCAGTACAGATCATAGCACGCTCTAATTTTAGGTCTTCTAATAATGTTGTGATGTGATTCATTTTATCCTGGTTTGTTAGCAACACACACTCACACACACGCTGACACGGCCCTGCCTTGGTTCAGCAGGCCTCTGGTCTTTATTGGCTGTAAAGGTCCTAATTAGGCTGATTAAGGGCACCTGGGCATGCCAATTATATAGGTGTGTTCCAGCACACTGTCGGGGTGACTCTCCTGGCACCACACATGCTGTTTGTTGGTTGGTTTTGGGTTCTTAGTTTGGTTAGCATGCAACACGCACCACATATATTCAGTACTTACACCTACAGACTTTCACACCTCATTCTATGTTATTCTGTTTGTTTGTTTGGTTTACGGCCTTTGAGCCAGGTCGTAACAACGCACAAAGGAAGAGTCTGATCTTTCCACAATGGCTATAATGCAATAGTAGCAGGATTGGTAACATCACTAAGGAATTATATAAAATATGTCATTTTTAAGACAATTTCGAATATTTTAAAGCTACAATCATAAAATTCAGTTATTTTGTCCCGTTAACTTAAGGCCCATTTATGCTTCTGCGTCAAACTTAGGTCTTGCCTACCGCGTCAGCTATGGCGTCAGCTATGGCTCCCGATAGAACACTAACAGAGTGTAATAACTTAAATAAGGCATATACAAATATTTATTTCCACCAACATGTATCATAGGAAACAATCTGCAGAGACAAAATTGTATTTATAAAAGACTGCTTTTCGCTGCCCGACAACAAGGAAACTTTTTGAAGTAAGTATATGCAAATATTTATTTCCACTGAATCTTTTTGTTACACCAACATTTAGCCTGTCACAGGTAACAATCAGTGCCGACACAAAATAATATTTACAAAAGATCGCTTTTCGCTGCCAGAATGAGGAAATGCCATAGAGAAATCCCTGTCTTGTCAAGTTCTTGGTTAATAATGCTCAAGCAAGGTATAAAAATGTGTCATTCCAGCGAATCTAATAATAATACCATTATTGTCAAAGAGAGACAGTCTGTGCACGTAGGATATGGCGTTGTTATAACATTCCTAATTCAAAACCACTACTCTCTTTGGCATATATCCACAAGACTGCTGCGTTGAATCGACGGATAGACGGACGCGTAGTTACATTTTTGGAGAGGTGCACGTCAGCCTATGCCGTACCCTACACCGCAGGGTTACGCCATATTCGTAACTGACGCAGTGTATATAGAACACACAAAACACACCAGTTACAACATTACGATATCTGACAAACAAAACTGAAGGACTACATATACCAGGGGTAATGAAGGAAATAGAAACCAGGTGTAATGAATGGGAACAAAGTAATGAGATGGATGAGACGATGTGAGAAGGGAATCTAGGGATGCTGGGCACAGTGATACTTATCACCATTACAGTGACAGTCCTATTACTGTATCTATTCATTTTACAAGGTTTGACAGGGAACAAACAAGAACACAGCTGCTGTCAATTCATGACCTTCACTGCCTTCCAAGGTCACATCAGACTCCATTCACTGTAACAGGTCGCCAGAGCAGACAGACAGACCAGCGCTCTTCAGCTACAAGCTCCCTCTCCAAGACCCACGAGCACCCTGACTGTCCTTCTGCTGCCAGGGCCAAGCCTCTCCCTGTCTTCCCTCTAGACCCCAGCTCTCCCCCCTCCTCACCCGGTAAAGATCCTGTCAAGGCTAAAACAGAAAGCCAGTCGGGAGAAAAGAATGTGAGCAAGCAGCCTCACCACCCCAACAATCAGGCTGCAGTGGGAGCCCCTCGACCGCGACCCCACGGCCCTGGGAAGGGCCTTTTAAGTGAGTCCCAGGTGAGGTTGCTTGTAGGTCTCCACTACCTGCCACATCAACACGGTCCGGCAGCCCAGAAGCTACTGCAGGAACTCACCTGGCTGAAAACCAACTGCCACTTTGTCAGTGCCAATGGCAAGAAGGCCCTGCCACACAAGGTGTGTGTGTGTGTGTTAGCATGTTAGTTGTTAACCAGGCTGATTCCCAGGCTAACAGTCACAACACCACACTATTCACACTTTAGCTGAGCTAATGGACACATGCTGTTACTGCTTGACAATGGGTATTAACCCAATGTCTGTTACTGGTTTTGCCCTTCATAAAAAAATCCAGCCCCTTCCCCCATAGTGCCAATCATCTGCTTTGTAATGGCCAAACCATTTCTGATGCATGCATAACAGAAGTAAAAACAGCATTTTAAACCTTATTTTAGGGCATCATAAGTGTTTTCTTTTTTTTTCTCAGATTTGGCTGGTGGTCCTATAGCCTACGTAATATGGTGTGATGTCCACATTCACATGAAAAGAATATCACACAGAGAGACAGAGAGAACATTTTGATTTGAAAACCATGGCTTAGCATAAGTACTTTTCTCTGCACATTTTACAACCTGATTCACTCATTTCATCTAAGTCCTTCTTTTACCAGACAATTTGCCACAACAATACATATAGTTTTTATGTCCCAGTGGCTATTGGAAGTACAGTTATGGCCCAGCTCCTATTCAATTATATACATCCTAATCTTGTTATCCTGAAGTAACTGTTCGGATGTATTACCCAGATGGCTTCCGAGTGGCAAAACTTGCCTATAAGGACTTTGCATTCATAGTATTTTATATATCCCATCACATCTAAATTGGAAAAAACTCATTCAGAATAAGGTGAACAGGTATTATCTCAGGTAAAAAACTTGGAATAATGTCATAGAGGGAATGTTAACATAGCTGACTATGTTTCTGTGTGCGTGTCCCAGGCAGATGAATGGCGAGGCAAGGCTGCTGGCTTCCTGTCTCTTTGTGAAGACATAGCAGAGCTACATTGCAGCATGGTGGGAGGGGCTAACAGGGCGGTTCTCTACGACCTTTATCCATACGTCTGGGACCTGAGGAACATGGCACTGGTCGCCAAGGCCTTCGTGTGCTGGCTGGGTGAGGACCGTACAGACACTGCTATTATACACTACTGTAATTACACCTTGCAATATTGGGACTCTTGGGAGATGTTTTTAAATTATATTATATATGGTAAAATGGTTAACCTCTTGACCACTCAAAGCATTTACAGTATCTCACACTCACCCATTAGTTATGTTTGATGTGGTAAAACCTCCTGGCCACTCATTTACAGTATCTCACCTTCAGCCATTCACATGTTCTTCTTATTCTGACTCCTTCAGATGGACGAGTGTTGAGTGACAGCTCCACCGTGGGCTCCTGGAAGAACTGCTTCCAATGTAAGTACACAGGTGTGACCTGTCAACTATAGATACAGTATGTCCATCTGGCCGCCTCTGATGGTGTATTGTGCTGCATTTGTTGGCAAAAACAATCTGCATAGTTTATGAGAGTTTTTATGAAATTTTTGGTAAATAAAACTATCAAGCTTAGATTAATTTTATGGAAAGGTTTTCTATGATCCTATGTAAGTATCCTATAAGTACATTTACAATGTATATCTATGAATTAACTCTATGTTATCAACACATTTTTTTCATTTCCAGTATTCTGCACTTACAGTATACTGCCCATTATGGCACTTTATTGTCTCATAATTGACATATGGATCTTGTTTCTGATAGGGTGTGGGACAACAGGGGCAGACCTATTAGGGGTGGAGTCAGAGCCCTGGGTGTTTAAGGGGGGCGTGTCTGGAGAAGTACAGGTAGTGTGTGTGTGCATATATACAGTATTAATGCTTTCAAATTCCCTACTTACTTTGCCTATTATGAATGTCCTACTTTGAATAGTAGGGTAACCAATAATATAATGTTTGTTTTACTGCTTGTGTGTGCATACATATAGATGCTTCTGCCTGTAGGGGGCAGTACTGAGCTCTTTACCCACCCTCCTCCTCTTTTCCCTACTTCTCGTCTTTACAACGTCAGGCCGTACCATAGCAAGGACAAGGTTGGTGACACACACACACAGGCATAATATTTCATACGTATGTTGTACTATACCGTGTGTGTGTGTGTGTGTGATTAGGTGGAACTCTATCGCATGGTGCGCCAACTTCACCTGCGGACACAGGGTGGCCAGGAGTCTAATGTAGTTCACCCAGACATCGTAGGGGACAGGTGTGTGACTATTGTGAGAGGAAATGTCTGGCTATGGGACATTATTGAGTGATATAATTGCACTGATTACATTACATGCTATACCTGCTGTACTCATGGCATCATTGTGTTTGATTACACTTGACCTGACCAATAGGTGGCCCTACATTACCAAAAAACTGTTAAGAATTGTTACTTACATATTATATACAGTAATTAGAAATGATGTAGTATACAGTATATTATAGTAACTATTTTATTTTAACAATATATACAAATAAAAATAAACAGTTTTATGTAAAAAACATAAAACCACTGAACAGGAGATAATCCTAGATGTTAATATAAATAATATTTCACTATATTTAGTATTTCTAGATAGCAGCCTATTTCACAGTTTTAACCTAAAAACTGATTAAATGTGTGGACACCATATTTCTCATGCTACAGTTGTATAAAAGAGAGCTAACATTATACACTTGTTTCATGCACCTTCACAACCGTGCGTGTTGTGTTCACTCTAGATGTCTGGGGGCATGCCTGGCATTGTGTCCAGAGTACAGCTTTATTGTGGAGGACGAGCTTGGCGTTTGTGGCTGCGTGCTGGGCATCCTGGACGTTCGCTCCTTCATCAAGCGATGCCAGGCCTCCTGGATGCCCGCTATGAGGGACAAGTACCCCCCCAGAGGGGGCGCTACTCACCCAAACACTCAGGTGAATTTGTCACATTTACACCATGTTAAAAGAAACAACTGTATAGCAGCTATGCATTTAGTGTAATTTGTTAGAAATGTCATAGACAACCATCAGCTAAAATAATGTAATGCTCTGTGAGAATATGTGGGAGGGGGCAGAAGAGGGGGGGGGGGGGGGGGTTTGGGTTGGTGATTTTTTGTTTGTGTGCTAGTTCTCGTTGCAACTCACATGCTATATAAATGAGCTTTAATGCATGTGCAAGATTATCAATCAATTAAAAAAGTATCAAAAAATTAAAACATAAAATGCATACTGAACACACCTCTTCTTTGTAACTTTATTTAAAAATGTTTCCTCACATCTTCAACTCGAGACGAGGTATAGGGCCTAATCAGCCAAAAAATCTCGACAGCTGTGTGGGCGGGACAGGGACTTGAAATAGATTGCCATATTTATGCATTCTGATTGGTGCACGTCAGATATCACCCAACAACCGTTGGACACTGCGACCGTTTAGCAAAACATTCACATGATCACGCACAGTTCCTGCGCACAGCTTGTTCACATGTGAAACTTCTAGAAGGAACTTGCTTTATAATGACGTTTTGGTGGAAATTTGTTTTGCCTCTACATGCACTAACACACCCAGACAAGTGGGAGGAGACTTTTCCTAAAGGCTATAGCTAACAAGGTCAAATATGCAGGCAACTTCAAAGACCTGGATGAGTTAATTGCCTTAACTGTATATAAACCCAAAGTGTCTAGTAATAGGTTGAACATGTTGCTGCTTTTTAACATATATTTAAACTGGGGAGCATCAAATCTCTTCTCTTGACTAATTTCCTCCGCTATCTTCAGGACTTGCTCCAGATGATGGAGGAGGACCAGGGTGAATATCCTGACTCTCTCCTCTACCATTTCCCTTCCCAGCTGAGACTGGATGCCCTGCCTGAACTGGTGGATGTCAGTGTTAGCCGCACCTTGCTCACTGCACTTCTAACTGCCCTCAAGGCTAACGGTAGGAGAGCTCTGGTGGATTGTGTGTGCAAAGGGGTGCAGAATTCTCTGGAATGCTGTGAAATATCCAAACATAGAAAATCTAGGAATGTTTGCAGTCACGGAAACAACCGTGTTTGGAAAGTCAAAAGTTGGTAATGGGCGGGTATATTTGATCTCCCCTTGATATTTTGGTTAAGTTTAAAATCAATGTATTTATGAACTGTACTATATTAAGAAGTGCTACAGTATCTGCAGATACCAAAAAGAAAGGTGCACTGTGTTATAGTGCAAACAACACCAGAATTCACCTCCCCAGTTCACTGTTCACGTGGCTGTAAGTATCCATCCATCCATCCATCCTCATCCGCTTATCCAGTCGGGTCACGGGGGCAGCAGCTCCAGCAGGGGACCCCAAACTTCCCTTTCCCGAGCCACATTGGAAAGCTCTGAC
>JAODTR010001340.1:0-13394 GCA_025399935.1 Amblyopsis rosae
ACACACACACCCACACACACACACACACCCCCACACACACACACACACACACACACACACACACACACACACAGTATGCTGCTCGACCATGTAATTTTGTAAATATGCAGTTATGTTACAAATTCTTGCCATTCATGCCATTGTGTTTTTCCATGTTAAAGAGAGAAGTTGTAGGTAATTATAAAGTTATAACCATTTGTTAGTAAGAAGGGTAAACTCAGTCAATACAGTTTGTACACTTCTAGCATATACAAAATATGCATTACAGCTTATTGTGCTACAATATGGCAGTATGTGGAAAATTTACACCGTATGAGAATTGACCACCGGATGAAATGGTATACCACCCACCATTAATAGGAACTCTTTCAATTGCAGTTTAGGCTGCATGAGATCACTGCCAGTGGTCTAAGCCCGAAGACAGTGAAACATTTCTGAATAGGTTTTCATTTTGAGTTAGGGTATTTAATTTCTCTCCCCTTTTTTCAAATGGGAAAATGATCTCCTCATGGCCAAACATCTTCAGGTTATGATTTACTCAAATGGAAAAAGATTACATCTGGAATTAAGAAGCACTCAACACTGGCCAACACAAGAGACAGGAATCAGTTGTGAGACAATCAAAGGATCCCTATTTCTTTCTGCAACATCTAATAACTTACTCCATCTATCTGCTTGAATATGCATCTCACCCGACTCTGCAAATGTAATTACAATGGCTAATAGCTTACAGCAAGGGACATCACTGACACATACCACCAACAGCGGGACCTCATTATAGCCTAGGGAACTGCTTCTATGATATTATACGGTATTGTTCTGCATTGGATGCAGGGAGCTTTGCAATAACGCTTTTATCATTCTACCTGGCTCTGCTGAAACAAGGTATTTAACAGTCGAAGGTCAGATGAAACAAGAGATCCGTCACATGGCATAATGAACCTTTGACAGGAAAATTCATCAAAACCGATATCGTATCTGTCATATTTTTTCCCTTAATATTAACTTTAGTCATTGTAGATGTGTTTTTAAAAGGGGTTATTTCTGTAAATATGTGTGTGAGGGAAGATACATTCTTTAAAGTGAGCTTTGGACACTGGATGGGTGGCACTCTACTCAATCAATACGGGTAAAACTGACCTAAATGTTCCTCCACCAGTCAGAATTGTTGTGTAATGTGGCATAATTTTTCCATTATTTCACTGCAGGTTACTGTAGCGTCTATTAAAGTTTCCAGTTGCAAAAACAACCATCACAAAACAGGAGATTTTTGAATAAACTCATACTTACAGTAGCTCATGCATGTAGGCACATAACTAATGCATGCCTCTGACTAATGCTAGGTGTCAGAGAACAAAGTGGCTCAAATCATGTTCCTCGCTACAGCATAGCCAAATTATGGCAGCTGGCTTTTAATAATAAAAAATGTCACTGCCACCGCACACTGTAGTGTGTATAATTCTGGCCAATGGGAGGCAGAGCTCAAATCCACAGGAGGTCATGTGCATACAGTACATTAGGCACTTGTGCTTTGTCCAATTGAGTGCTTTAATTTGGATCCAAACACAGTGCTGTATAATTTAGCTTTTATGATGTTTAGAGGACAATATTCTGCAGAAAAATAATATAATTGATATAGCATTAGAGGGGTAGAACTTTGAATCCCACCCCTGTTTTGATATCCATCAACTTGATTGATTAGATTTTCTGTCACTTTGCCAATATGAAACCATTTCAGAACCGCAATAGAAGACATAATGCAGATTCAAAGCTTACAATATGTGTAATTCAAATATACAGTATGCATGTATACAATTATAAATACGCTTTTGTATGTATTTAGAGACGTGTTTCATAAATCATTCTTAATTCTTTCTCATTTCTTGTCACCCCTTATCTGGAGGTGTGTAAACGCTACAGACTAGATAGACATATTTTTTGATTGTGGTCCAATCACCTTCTAATCATTTGATTTGGCACAGTCTCTATGACAAATGACCCAAAAAAAAAAAAAGCATGTTTCCATACTGAACTAATTAAATTAAGTCTCCAAAATCAGGATGGTCTTACCAGGCTACCATAGAGGGCTCTAGTGAACAGCACTTCAAACACTCATTTATTTGCTGTGTCAAGATGCTGTGGTATTAATAGCTATTTTAATATGTATTTATTCTAACTGAACCCTTAACAACCGCCGAGACCTCGCATTGACCTTGTGTGGTCGTTGTGGGGATAATTAGTCTGTTTTACTTCCTAGCCAGAAAGAAGAACACAAGCAATACTAAACCAGAGCACTCATTGTAAAACACCCTAACAAGGCTTTTAAAAGCAGTATGACTGGACAGGGTGAACGTGAGAGAAAATCAAGGGAATAGAATAATAACAGGGTCCATTCAGGTTCAAGTTCGAGTTCAAGGGGTCCCGTTAGTGGTCTCCTGCTGGCTCTACTTGCCGACTCCTCATCAATATTTCAGGGTTTGTACTCTGAAGGCCATGTGACTCCAGAGCAGAATCTGTTTCCCCAACAGATGGTGCCCCAGCCAGGTACTGAGAAGATCCAGACACACACACACGCACGCACGCACGCACACACACACTTGGTATTGTGAGTCTGCTCTGGCCAGCACCGGTGAATAGGATCACTACAGGAGATGTTTGTGCTGAGCAGCTCGGCTCAGCACACTCAGCAGAGGTATTTTGACCAGTCAAAATGCGTGTGTGTGTGTGTGCGTTGTGTTGAACCCTTCAGCAACAACAAGGGAATCTGGAGAGTGAAGGAGAGTAAGAGAACACCAGGCATGCTGGGTAAGTGTGTTTCTCTCTACCACACAACTCTTTTATCCTCCTCTCCCTCTGTATCCTAGCACACAAAAACGTGAAGAGTTCTGTAATGTGTCGGAACACACAGTTCTCCTCAGCTTGTCTATACTTCCTAACCCCAAAACGACTACTGGTACAATAACCTGCTCTCTCTGAGTTGATGGTGAGAAACAGCAATTACCATTAATTCAATGTTAATGCATCCCCTCTCTCTCTCTCTCTCTCTCTCTCTCTCTCTCTCTCACACAGACAGACACACACACACACCAATGTGAATTACGGCTTTCTTTAATCAAAATAAGAGAATAAACCACTTCGCAGGATACTTTTATAGCTTTAACATTACTGATTTACAATGTGAGTTTGTTCATGGTGTCTCAGTTTGTTTCCATTATTATTATTGTCAGAACTGAGCTATTTATTCAGGCTGAATCAATTTAATCCAGCATTTTACTGGGTGTGAAAGGAGACAAAAAGATGGACAAAGTAGGGCCGTCTGGGTAAAACATGATTTCAGTGAACATGCTGCAATAACTCATGGGTAATGTAGTTAATTGAATGCAGGAAATGATTAGCCTGATAAGCGATGTTATCATGGATGTAAATGAGTGGGGCCGATGTCAGTTTGCTACAGGCATCCAGCTTTGTGTTTCCAATTCATACCTTGAATAAATTACTTCTCTTGATGTTAAGCTTCTGTGCTGACACCATTAATACCTAGTGCTAGGTGAGTATATTAGCTGGGTGAGGAGTCTTCATCCCCTCTAACATGTTCCTAAACCACCGAGTCATGAGATAATGAGCAGCAGAATCATGACTCCATGAAATATGACTAGACAAAGAAACCTGTGAAGGGCATAGAGAGAGAGAGAGAGAGAGAGAGAGAGAGAGAGAGAGAGAGAGAGAGAGAGAGAGAGAGAGAGATATGAATGGGTGGATAGAGCTGGGAGGGAGAGAGCAAGGATTGCGGTATGTCTGGACTGTATCAGGAGAGGATTGTTGAATTGTCACTGGCAGTGATGGTGTCATCACAGGAGGACTGCGTACTTTACGACCCTGCACTACATTTCCCATTGCACTAAAGTCTAATTGGATTGGGGGTGTGCACTGCGGTGGTGGAATTAAAACTGTAGAACGGACACTGCCTATGTTTCTAATATCTGACTGTAAAATAACTACTAAAGATATAGGATTTCAGGGGAAATCTTCCTTCATTCCTTCCTTCCTTCCGTACACGGCCTGTTAACAGACTGTTGAAACGTTCAGGTAATCTTCCCTATTTGCCACCTTGGCACATGTTTGAGTGAGTTGATTTAATTGCTACCTCAGATTTTCTGCAGACAAATAATCAACTTCAATTTTCCGTGGTATACCTCCTATATTCTGCAGCTGCAGCGGTAACATTTAAACTGCTATGTCATGAATCTACAATTTATAATATGTTTGTCTTGGTGCCAGAACGATGTTGTTCATATACAATGTTTAACAGAGAAAGCCAGGGGCATTGCACAGCAATGAATTCCCTAACCTTGAGCACTGTGAACTGTATTGTAAGTAGTATTGTAAGCACACAAGAGAACGGCTGCAAAGGACAGACAATCCATAGAATTATAAATGGTCTGTTGGAAAAATAGAATAATTTTTTTTTAACTGCAGTGTTTCCATATCAATTGCTAACACAGCTATTGTTAGGCTACACCCATTTCATAGCAGACCAGTACCATCTATCATATTCAGGGAAGAATTTAAATTAGAATAGAAAATCACATCACTCTATATTACAATGATATGACGACACAGTGACAACAACACAAAGGGAATTGGCTTGGTGACAGGCATAATAAATCCCCCAAAGCAAATAGTATTATTGTACATCTTAACTTTCTCTTTAGACTCATTTCTAAATCTACACACACAAACAAACAAACAAAACATCTGAGCTTGCAACAATATCAATCACAAATTGGGTAATGTAAAATCTAGTCAAGTTTATTACATTCCCAGATGATGCACCGGGCCATATTCCACATAGAAACAAACAACACCTTATCCTCCAATAAGGCAAGGAGATATCCCTATAAATATTCCCTATATATATTGTGTAGAAAGACATCACTGCCAAGTTTCATTTAGTTTTTTATTTCTCAGTCAATTGCAACTGATTTTTATACAGTATTTCAAATTAAAACATATCAGCCACTGCTATTGTATTACACATAAAAGTATGTATATGCCATTGCCTAAAGGCCATAAGGAAACATATGGTAGCTCATGGCAATGCATGCTATTTACTGTATGAAGCAGTCTTGAACTTAAGAGCACTGAATCTGAAGCCTAATTAATCAGAGCAGTGCCTACCTGTACATTACAGTAAGGGGGACATTATTCCAGCAGGTGAAACACTGGAGACAGCTGAGTCACTCATCCGTGGAGAAAACATAGAGGCCATTAACAGGTTGAATCATTACTGTCACAAAAACATTCACCCTTACATGTCTTCACATGGAGGGCATCTAATTCATTTCAGACAAATATGTTCATGCCACAATTGTAGGCTGCCGCACATCATTGGTAAACTTACTAAAAATGACTCAAGGGAACTTGATGGATTACCAAAATCTGTGACTTTCTGATCTTAAAAAAATAATGTTAACCCTGTGTGTGTGTGTGTGTGCGCGCGCACGCGTGCGTGTGTGTGCATGCGTGCGTCTGTGTGACTAGAGATCTCGAATCACTGATCAATACTGTCAGGTTATGAAATGTGCCACAACTGTCTGTACTTGTCTTAATGAATATGTTAATTCACAATATAATTAACATTATGATGTAGGCTAACTGTCATAAATATTACATCAAAGATGCGCTGCATTGCTGTTAATAAATCATCATTCTGTGCTAACATGACTTCACTCTCCTTGTAAATTCCATGACATCCATCAAATGTATTTAATTAAAAAACATCAAGGTCAGGCCAGCCCCTGCAATTATATTTCTCGTATAAGACATATAGTTGGTGAAAATGACCACCACAAACAAAATAATCCCCTCTGTCAGTTCACAAAATCTGCATCAACCTTTCTTAGGTAAATACATTTGCACCCATGCATCAGCTCTGCTGTGACATCATTTGTTTTTATCAACAACCCGCTGAAAGTAAATGCTTCCTTGTAACCGTACTGCTCAGCCCCATGGGCCTGCCTGTCTGTGTTTAATCTTGATTTAACCTGACTGCTGCAGCACTGCAACTCTTAGGAGACATATCTTTCACTTCAACTTTCAGAAAATATTCCAGAGCTGAACATTTTTAAAACATTCAGTCAGAATACACAAGAAAACGTGTGCATCCCATCTGCTTCTGAAGTACATTTACAGAAACACAAAAACATAGCACACAATAAACAGATGGCACAGAAAATGGAATTAGTGAGGTAAATGCTTTCCTTTGTGGGTATACTCTTTCTTCAATGGCCATTACACAATGGATATAAACTATTTTATGCAGGCAGTTGCACGCATTTCAAATATGCAAAGGTTTCCACTGAAATGGAGCATATATGTACCTATATCCAATGAATGACCACATCACAACAACATCACAACACTGGCACCAATGAAATTATGGCTCACCTAATTAACTCAAATACAGTTTACACTAATGCATTTAAATGCACCTTCAAACACAAACACAATTTAACATTAGACCTGCTTGCTTGTGTAAATGTTCTTACCAGTCTGGCACTCAGGACAGGAGCATTTACATATGAATATGTATCCCAGCATTTCGTTTGAAATGTCTAGCTGTCAGAAGTCTGTCTCTCTCTCTGTGTGTGTGTGTGTGTGTGTGTCCGCTGGTGTGTGAATGTGGTCATGTAAGCATATGCACATTTGCATTTAGAATGTTAGAATCCAGCTGGACCCTGATTATACCAAATATGACTGCTGGAGAAAGCAGAATAAATGGGCATTATTCTTTCTATTCTTAAGCTGTAACCATTTCTGATCTGCTTCCCAATACTGAGCGATTAAAAGGGCCAAACTAAATAAACCAATTGGCTTGAAATAGCACCATAATTATTACAATATATAATTAGAATTCATTATTATCTGTTCCTGATGGATGTACATAATTATATCAAAAGAAGATCTGAAACCAGCTTCGAAAAGTAAAAGCTATAATGACATTTTACAAAGATAGTGGGTTCTTAGTTACAAATCTGTATTTGTATTATTCTCTTAATTTTTCAAAATAATGAATCATCTAAAATGTATTAAGCCATATTGCATATCACTGGCTGCAATACGTTAGCCTAATGCTGCACAAGTGAATATATATAGCTTATTAACATTATGCAACAAACTCAATATTAGGTGGAGCTGTGGTCTACCTTATGAAGACAAAGTTTTATCAAACGTTAAAGTCTACGTGCATAAGACACTGGAATCACAGGTTATGTGAGAGGTGCACAATAAGTCATGTTTTAAATGTAAATTTTTGGATGGTGCCTTTGTCAAGTGTAGTATGAATTTGATCAATGGAAATCAGTAATAGAAATAACTTACCCCGAGGATAACGGTATCATCGCCTTGAAATGTTGGGATAAACTTATCTCCACGAACAATTTCAGAGTGGTTCAGAGGGCGAAATCGACACAAGACCTTAATGTTGCATTCTGCGTTTACATCAGCCATTGTTGCAATTGAAAAAATATTGCACACGCTCAGAAATTGCAGAGAGGTAGCCTACAACTATAGGACCCAAAGCAACCTTTTTCCGTATCTAGCATTGGCTCAAATCACAGGCTATGCCTGTGTAATCTGCCTGGGTGGTTGACAGTTAAGGCATTGGTCAGCACAGTCGAATTAGAGTTTCCATTTAATAATAAAAAATGCAAAAAAAGACGCAATTCGAGTTTGCTTGTTTCAAATGTTCTCAACCCAAAAGGATAGCCTACAGTTTAATGTGTAAAATAAATAATAGTTTTGTTGGGAGTATCCTATATTCCAAACTGGTCCGACTAGATGCGTCTGGGTTGGTTGCAGGCTTTCCGAATCATGCTTTGCATCACTGACTGGCTGCTCACTGGTTTCAGCGGGGGCGGGGCGGGGCTAAACTATCCTACTCCTCGCTCCCATCAGCACCACTGACTACGTCGACCAACTGATTGGGCAGTTGCCACATAGAAAATATATCAAGGGTTTCAGTCTTTAGCCCCACCATGTGGCTGCTTTACGTCATTACATTACTAGCATAACCTAACAAAACGCACATATTTTTTTATTGGTTCTTCTACTATTGAGAAACTGCTTAGCTAATTTAATTAGTGAGAAAAATAGACTATTGACATCAAATAATCACGAAGTTCAGCCTCATTTGACGCCAAATTCGTATTCTATAAACATGTCTGTGTGTCATGTGTGAAATGCTTGTTTTCCAAACGGTAATAGCCCGGCACAGTGTGTCTCATCTATTTTGGTCGGTCCACGTAGTCCCGCCCATCTGTTTGTGCGTGCTTGAAAAATCATGCGCATCCTTTCACGAGCAACTGAGTGAGAAGACAGTGCTGTTTGTTACGGGTTTAGGGATTCATCTTCAAGTGTCCTTGTTCAATTAAACGTGCTGGAGATTACTGCTATTGTGGTTGGCAAAGTAGTCCTAGTGCTGTAGAATTCGTTCGATACCCCTGAAGCAATGGCCGATCCAAAATACGCCAATTTACCAGGAATTGTAAGTTGCTAATACTACTAGCATAGATTAGCTGTCATTATAGCTAGCAATATTAGCTATACAGTTGTTAAAAGCTAAAGTAAGTCAGATGCTAACTAGCCAGTTCTGTAAATGTTATGATAGAGGCGTTTTACAAATACGTATATATAAATAATATAATTAACCTATTAGCTCATCGATCCCACCGTATACGATGCAATATTTGTATTATTTGGGTGCTAGCTAGCGAGAAATTCGACCGGGGCGTTGGTCAGGCTATGTGTCGTTATACACCGGTACAGTATACATTTAGGATTAATCTCTTTTTCATTTTTTTTTCAGGCGTTTAACGAGCCCGACGTGTATGAGACCGGCGAACTTCCAGAAGACGACCAGGCCCAGTTTGAGTCGGTGAGTTAGCGAGCGATTGAGTGTTGCACCGGGCGTTGTCAGCAAGTCAATTTAATCAGCTGGCTATACCAGCACCTCCTTGTATGTGATTGCCTATCTATACCGGTACTCACTCTTACTAATTTGTGTAACAAAACGTTTCTATACGTCAATTTCTTGCTAGATGTGTTTGAAAGATCTGTGGTTAGTATGTGGATTGCAGGGTGATTGCTATGAAACACAGCATGTATTATAAGGACCGAGTTGACAAAACGTATGACATTTGAGGTTATATTTAAATGACAGGGAATCCATATATGACCTTGAATGTCAATTAAACATTTCATATTCTATGTTTAGTTTGTGCCTGCTCAGCAGACATCATATCTTAAATATATCTTAATAAAAACGGTACCGGTAATGATGTTTTCTTTTGGCATAAAATAAACTACCCAGATCCTCCGTGTCTTTACATAGTTGTGGCCTGGTGCTTTTCAAGCGCAGCATTATCTAATTGGCATTTTCCCTTCCGTGTTCCATATTCTTCTTTTCCTGCCCCTTGTTTTGACTCTACCCCTCCTGGGAGCCTAGTTTGTACAAGTAAGATTGGTTCTTTTTTCTCTCAGTGAGTTTATTGCAGTATTACCTTTGCATGGGTTTTAATCGCATATCCACTTTTCCATCTGCTATTGATTGGGGTGAAATAATGACAGATGGATTTTAATTCCACATTTTTTCGCTGTGATTACTCATCGGCTACAAATGTTCTTTTGATATGCGTGCAATTCATTATTCTATTGAGTTGCTTTTTGTCTACTTTTGGATTCAGGAGATACTTTTGATTTATACAGTGAAGCAAATGGTTGGCAAATTCTCTTTGGAAAACAATAAAGCTGTGTGTGTGTGTGTGTGAGAGAGAGAGAGTGAGTGAGAGAGTCTGACTACATGCTTTCTCCATACTGTCCTCTTAACATTAATCTTCTAACTAACCTTACAGTTCTGACTAACTTTATTTAGACATTTAGTTTGTGTTTAGGTAACCTTTTTGTTTGTTACATCAAGATAGACAAGTGCGTGCTGTTTAAGTCTTTCTCCTTTTGATTATTTGTTAGATACTGTAACTCAGTTGTTTTTCAATTGGTTTGAACCAGTGTTTCGCGAACCTGCAGTACTTTATTTACAACAGACAATATGCTAGGCTAGCTGTCGGTGGAGCATAAAACCCTCTGAAGGAGGATTAGGGAACCAACCTTTATTAGCTACTCAAACCAAACTAGTGACACTGTGGGCTTCCAGTACGGTGGCCATACTGCTTTCTTTCTTATTTCCTCTGAACCTGGCCAGCTGTGGCAGTTGTATGCATGGCATGTAATAACCACATTAACCTGTGTTGTTCTCTCTCCCTCCCTCTCTCCCCCTTTGCTCTTCCGTTGTGTTCTTTAACTTTCTTTGGAAACCCAAGGAGCTGGTAAGAGCCTGGCTAACTCCCTCATCGTCCTCCCTGTATCAACATCTGTTTCACTGCTGTGTGTGTGTGTGTGTGTGTGTGTGTGTGTGTGTGTGTGTGTGTGTGTGTGTGTCGGTCCATCTAGTGTTGTTTGCCTGTGTACCTTTTTATGTCTACTAGAAGCATTAGTGGTGTTTTAATCCAACTCATTCCCTACTCATTGATCACATGGACTTTGTGATCAAATTATTTGCATGTTAAGACATGTCTACTTGGTATGAAGGCTCAGGTGTTGTAAGACTGTTTCACTATGTAATGCTCCTTGTACACCCTTATTATTTTTTTTGGGGGGGGGGGGGCTAACAAAATCCCAAAGATCTTTCATACTGATCATACAATCTCAGTATATGTTGTGACTGATCATTGTTGCTTTTGTAGACATGTCCCCAAATTAACTAATCAAAGAGTTGGAATTAAATGATTGTGAATGTACAGAATATGTATTCAAGACATAATGATACTTGAACGGGCCTAATGCCCCATGCCTAATGCCCCATGTGGCTTTGCAATGAAGAGTAAGTTACATTATGCAAAATGGTTGTACTTAAAACTATTACACAAATCTAACTACTGTGGACATTCACAGTAGATGTCTGCTGACTTTTCAATTCTGTTGCTCTAATGCTCTTACAAATGAAATTCTTTGAAAATTATTAAATTTAGCATTTCTTCTAAAATCAAGTTAGCCAAGACCCAGTCTAGCCCATAGATCTGTCGGAGAACTATGGCAAAAATGTTTGCAACATTCTGTCAATGCCAGGAGGAGCTCTGCAGTGACAGTGTGGAGAGGATTGTTGTGAACCCCAACGCAGCCTACGACAAGTTCAAAGACAAGCATGTCAGCACCAAGGGACTTGGTTAGTGTTCAGTGTATTTTGGTCAGAAATGCTGGTGAAGTTCTTACACAATGGCAACCCATCTACAGTATAGCGGCCTAATGGCACTAAGGCATTACACACTCTAAATGCTTTCTCCTTTAAAATGCCTATTGCAATTAGTCTGCAGGTAATGTCTTGCTCTCCTGTGTATATATTATTTTATATATTGTGTCTTCTCTGCAGACTTCTCAGACAGAATCAGTAAAAGCAAAAGAGTGGGCTACGAGTCGGGAGAATATGAAATCGTGAGTATAATTCTTCTACAGTACATCCTTCTCTTAAAAGCATTTAAAAGATTTCAATGTATGGTGTCTCTCTGTGTCTAGCTGGGAGAGGGTTGTGGAGTGAAGGAGACTCCCCAACAGAAGTACCAGCGACTGGTGAACGAGATCCAGGAGCTCAGTCAGGAGGTGGAGACCATCCAGGTTGGTCAACAACCCCACAAACCCAAAAAACGTCCTATTAACGGGGGAGGTCTGCACACACATTCAGTAGTCTGTAACCAGGGTCCGAAATCGACACCTGCCAAGCATATTTTCCGTTTGGCGAGTAAATCTCAGATTGATTTCTGCTTTAATGTTTTATTATCCCAATGAAATACTGAAACATAATTAATACATACTTTAAAGTACATTTCGGACAGAGGATATTATGGAGTGCTTCTACTCTTTTGGTCTATAAAACCCCTCCTATATCTCTAGTCACTCACATCAACACCACTGGCTGTAACTGGACGAGTGGTCCACAGGACCAACATGCGTTTGATTCAGAAATTAACTGCAGTGTTGTCAAGCAAGCTTGATGGTTTGTCCGTGTGTGGCCCTGAGCAGTTCATAAAACCTGGTGCCCCCCCCAACCCTCCTAGGCCACCACGAAGGAGACCACCGTGGAGGAGCGGCTGACCCCCTTGGCGTTGGCCCAGCACGTGGCCCAGCTCAAGCAGCAGCTGGTGTCAGCCCACCTGGACTCATTGCTGGGACCCCAGGCTCACATCAACCTGGCCGACCCAGACGGAGCGCTGGCCAGGTGAGCTGGCTGGGTGGCTGGGTAGAGAGAGGGCGAAGCTGGCAGCTGTGTAGTTCACACGGTTGAGCTCAACGGAAGGTCTGTAGGGATCCCCTGTGAATGGAGACCCAATTCCAAACTTTTAATCTGGTTTCCACACAGTGTCATCATTACTGTGATCAAACAGTCGCATTTACAGACAGAAGAATGGGCTTCCTCCTGTACATTTTTCTTTCTTGTGTATGTATGTATGTGTGTGTATATATGTATGTATGTATATATGTGTGTATATGTATGTATGTATGTATGTGTGTATATATATGTATGTATGTGTGTATATATATGTATGTGTATATATATGTGTATATGTATGTGTGTATATATGTGTATATGTATGTGTGTATATATGTATGTGTATATATATGTATGTATGTATATGTGTGTATATATATATGTGTGTATATGTATGTGTGTATATATGTATGTGTATATATGTATGTGTATATATGTATGTGTATATGTATGTGTATATGTATGTGTATATGTATGTGTGTATATATATGTATGTATGTATATATATGTATGTATATATATGTGTATATATATGTATGTATGTATATATATATGTGTGTGTATATATGTATGTATATGTATGTATATGTGTATGTATGTATATGTATATGTGTATGTATATATATGTATGTGTATATATGTGTATATGTATGTGTATATATGTGTATATGTGTATGTATATATATGTATGTGTGTATATATGTGTATATATGTGTATATATATATATGTGTATATGTATGTGTGTATATATGTGTATGTGTATATGTGTATATATATATATATGTGTATATGTATGTGTGTATATGTATATATGTGTATATGTATATATATATGTGCGTGTGTATATATATGTGTATATATATGCGTGTGTGTGTGTATATATATGCGTGTGTGTGTATATATATATATGTATATATATGTATGTGTGTGTATACACTCGCCTAAAGGATTATTAGGAACACCTGTTCAATTTCTCATTAATGCAATTATCTAATCAACAATCACATGGCAGTTGCT
>JAODTR010001351.1:0-13393 GCA_025399935.1 Amblyopsis rosae
ACACTCAATTTACCTCTGCGAGAGCCGATTAATGTATGCACATTTTCACTGGGCTCCAACTCATCATCCATCCTGCTGTTATTAAACGACATTATTGCAGCCTTTTTGTCACGCTTTGGTAACGCAGGTAGTAACAGGTTTTCAATCGAAATGGGACTCTTAGGCCTTATAGTAGGACCTGCTACAATAAACCACAATATACATCACGTAATGAAACATGCTCGCAGGTAAAAACACACTACAGCAGGTCAATGTTTATACAGCTGTCCGTAGCGCTTGTTCACTGTACGTAGTTGCATATGTTGTGGTTCTGTTTGCTCACGGTACCGCTGTCCTCGTTATATTGAGATGGCCCTCAAACACGGAAAACACACAAGAGAATTGCACATCCACGTATTTCTTCTGTCCGTAAAGTTATTCCGTGTGTGAAAGTTTTCCACTTTATATTGTGACTTCTTTCGGATTATCCTATAGTCACTTCTGGTTTGGGGAGATTAGTATCCACGCAAAGTTTACTTTTCGCCGCTACTCGCGATCCATCAGTAACGATGTTCCTTGATCCATAGGAAGAAAAGCGCAGGTCCTTAATAGTAGTAATAAAGAAGAAAAGATTATGTAATTGAAGGATTTCATACAAAAACAGAGAACATTATCCTGATCGCTCGTAGCCACCCTAGCCTGTTGCGGTGGAAAACTGTATCACTTCCCCCTTGCTCTCTCCCCACCTGTCCCCTATCAACAATCACCCCGCTCCAATACATCACAGGCATAGCAAAGCAGGCAAAAAAAAACAACAAAGCAAAATAAACATTCGCTCTACAAACAAGTATATGCACAGACCATAATACTGTACATAATATTTTCTGGGGCTTTACATTAATGGCTCCAACAAGGCCCATACATTTGTCAGTAGGCCCACAAATTGATTCACTAAATAAATTGTCTATAATTATCAGGTATTTCTTTATTTTTTATTTCTTTTTCTTCACCACAATTGCTCTTGTGGTTGAAGCTAGCATTCCTAAAACATTGTAATTTCTGTTTGAAAACGGACAGCTGATCCACTCCCTTCAGGCTGCATTTCAAACATAAACAGTTAGGTGGGTCTGAAGTTTAAAGAGGTTAGAGGTGTTTGGTGACCACGTGCTACCATGGAGGTGTTCCTGTTTCATTAGTTCAATTCAAAGCCAGTGCACTGATGCCCGTAATGCTACTCAATTGTGGTCCCAGCCTCAACTGGGCATCACAGTGGGGTCCTTTTATCTCTCAACAATCCAAAGGTCCACGTTTCAAAGCAAGGCAGAAAGCACTGCCTTAGAGAGGGACCCTGCCGCCACTGTGTTCAGGGACCAAATGAATCTCAAGATGAACTCCTATTGCTCCCCTCGGCTCACTTGTCACATCGCTCTTGTCCTCTGATCCTCCATGACATGAGCCCTACCAATGCCTTTGAATGTAGCAGAGCTGGCTATTTATAGCTGGGCAGCTGCACCAGCAGATTTCAGTCCCAGCCTCTTGGCAACAAAAAAACAAACAAATTTCCGATATGAATTGGTGAGTATGGCTTCGTCTGTCGGGGCTTCGCTCTAAGCGCTCTCCATTCATCCAATCCAGGGCCCACAACCAGCACAGTCCAATTATGAAGAGGCTCTGTTTATAGTACACATGTCCTCTGCTCGTTGGTACTTACTAGCTTAGAGAGCGTGCGGCAGCAAGGCTTATGCTAACGGTATTTTACCCCCTCTAACACACATTGGAGGCAGGTGTTCTGTGCCATGCTCCAGACTGCACTGGTAATAACGGTGTGTGTGAAGGCACAGTGCATACAAACTGCAGATTAGTCAGCCGCTTCCAGCTAGCAGCAAGCTAGTCACTGCCAGTTTGATTACAGGATGTTTGGAGTCCATTATTTAATCTTTGTCTTGGGTGAAGATGAAATGCGACTAGCGTTTGGATTTCCATTTTACCATTAGCAGTATTGACCTAGACAGACATTTGAATAATAACGTGTATGGTGTTGTCAGTGCCATTCAGAGGTCAGCCCGGGTTTTGACAGGCTGCCCCAGCTCTATTGTGTGATTAAAAGCTGTAATTGTCACTTGTCCATCTCTCCTATAGGAACTATAATGCTAAGCTTCAGCGACCACACTGATTTTGAGTTCAGTGCTCAGGCTGAACACCACGGCCCCAGGGAGTGCTTGTTGCCAGGCAATGGCCCGCACCACTGTTGTCTGCAGCAGCCAAGAAATAGCTGAGGTTTTTATTTGCAGTTTGAAGGTATATGGATCCCAATTGCACCTATTTTTTTCCCAGACTGGTTTCCCTTCTGCTGCCTGGATTCAAAAAAATGAGGGGATTCATGTGAGAATGTTGTAGAGAGATGTGACTGCTGAATCACAGCAATGTCATTTTTGTGCAGGTGCTATACTCTGTGCCTTTTGGATAGGATTGATTTGATTGGCCATTGGGAAAGTGTGGTCCTCCTATTCCTATAGATGTTGCACTCATAGAGCTTTTCCACTCCCTGTGTGATATGACATAACATTGTATTGGCTACTGATGCCCATTTAAATGATATATTGCACTGCTTCAATTCTGCTTTGGATCAATGCACCGAATCAGACATAAGAACATTCTGTAGGCCTACATTTCCAAATGACTAAATAATAATGTAGTAGTCACGAAATGATCACAAATGATGAGCTGCATAAGGTTTTTAGGTTAAAGGAGGCACACCATTGTAATCAATGCGCTACTTGAAATAAAGCTCATGGAGGGCTCACTGAATGCCCCCTTCACTCCCCTATGCAGGAGTTGTGCCCTTTAGCCATGTGATACTAGAGTCAACACACTTTTACAGTGGAAATGCATCTATGCCTCTTCTAATTCCACCTGCTGTCATGATAACCGATCCTGCGTGTTAGGACAGTGTCTCTCCCGAATGCTGATAATGTAGGATCAGAGATGACTGGTGCCTTGCTGTACTTCTATACAAGGCCCCCTAATAGCCCCCCCCCCCCCCCCCCGCCCCCGCCTAACATAGCCAAAGACCAGGACTAGAGCAAACGCACAACGGGAAAAACCCAGAGAGTCCAAATCCTCTTCAGTTACACTCCATCAGGTAACATTGTCTGCTGAGATTTCAGTGCAGATATAGTAACAGCAGACTCTAATCCTCCCATCTGGCCGCCAAATTTGTGTTGGCCCATTGATCGTTTGAGAGTGGCAACATTAGAGCAAATCTGTTGAACTGACATTGACACTGTCGATTTCAATTCAGAGTGCCACCCAATAGCCATTTGTTGAACTCAAATAAGGGTGTCTTTGTTTTCTTTCCCGTGAATATTTTCATTGTGGTCCAAGTGGACGGACACAAAGAACTGCGAGAGACTGGGCTAGAACTAACTTTTAGTTATGTTTTTGCAACTGTGCATGCAGTTAGTGGCTTCTAGGCACCTTGACTTTTCAGAGGTAGATGGTTGTTCTTCTATTCCAGTAGCAGTTTTACAGGGGTTTATGAGTTATAGTCCCTTTGTCTTACTGTTTATATTTCCTTAGCCTTGGGATGCATTTGCACACTTTTTGGGTCAACACTGCTAAATGAGAAACTAACATGCCTACTGATCATCTTTTTTGTTGTTGTTTTTTTTAGCCTTGAGACGAAGCAAGGAATACAAGAAGAGAACCATTTGATGGAAGAAAAGAAAAAGAAAAAGCAAGAAGAGAAGAAAAAGAAGGAAGCTGCTCAGAAAAAGGTGTGTGAACTGCATAGCAAAACTTTGGGGTTTTAATGGTCTGATAGATACATGCATGCTCCTGAATTGTATATTCAAGGCTCGTTTTTGCCAGTGTTACAGCAGATTAACTCACAACCGTTATTGGCTAGCTGTCCTAACATGTATCCAGTTAACCTTCTGCCATTTAAATATTTAATTTGCATAGATGCAAATGCATAAATGATTGAGTCTGCAGGCTGTTCATAGCTTTTTGTTTTTGCCTTCTTTTTCAGGCCTCTGAACAGAAAACCAAAGGTGAGTTAGAATTACTTGTATCAACCTTCATTACACTTGTAAACAAAAACCTTTGTTTTGCATCAGCAGTATAGCCACATCCGCTTTAGCATTGCAGGCAAATGTTTTTTCAAGTAAAAGCTCATTTGTGGCACAACAGTCCTTTTTTTGGCTTAATGTATTCAATCTTAATTACGTAACCAATTAGCCTTTGCTAAAGCCAGCCTATTTCCTGCACTACCTGGAAATAAGAAGCATTTTCAGCGTTTATCACCGTAAAGCATCCTTTTGCAAGAAAGCGTTTAGCAGCAGCCAGGTGGCTCCAAGTCTCTGAGCCAAATGAAGGCCATGTGGCGCTGGAAGGCTAATAAGCAGCGTAGGGACAGTACAGATGCTGCCTGCGCTTCACTGTGGGCTCCTGGGGTTAACCTAGGAGGCTAGGGCGGCTAGAAGGAATCTCAGGAGGGGCACAAGCAAACACAAGGAAGGACGGAGGATGACGGCAAAGGTAGTCGATCGTTTAAAGGATGCTCCTTCCCAATACTTGTTTGTGGTGCTAAACTAAAAGTACACAGTTTGTTCCTTTTTTTATTTTATGAATCACGTAAAAGGCAAGGAGGGAGCACACAGAGTTTTAGTGAAGGCCACAACACCAAAACGTGTTTAGTAATGTGACATGGCCAGAATAAACTGGTGAAATGAGTTTGACGACAAGAGTTTGCAAACAGGATTCTGTTTAGAACCTGGTCCAAGTTGTGCAGTTCCATTTTTACAATTGTTTAGCTTCGAGGTTAACAGTGGCGCAGTGGGTAGAGCGGGGCAACAGGTCACCGAGAAGCTAGTTCAAACCCCGCTAACTTCTCACCGTGTGTGTCGAGGTGCCTTTGAGCAAGACACCTAACTGCACCCGGTGGTGTCTTGCATGGCTGACATCATCGGTGTGTGAATGGGTGAATGTGGCCTCAAAGTTATAATAGCCAGTCCATTTAATACATTAAGAATATATGATAATAAAATGTCACCTTGCATTGTTTTTTTACTTTGATCAATATATTGTTATTGCTGATATTCTTACCTTATTTACACGTCTTTAGTTTTTATTTGTTTATAATACCAAAATTTATTCTGTTACACCTGGATGCAAATCCAATGGACCAAAAAGGAATCTGTAAAGAACAGGGTCGATAATGGAGTTGGAAGGCAGTTTCAATTCACATCCATAATGAGGAGAGCACTGTGAGACCTGTGTTAAAGGGTCTGCTTAGTTGGCAGTTCTTAACCTCCCAGGCGGTAGAATCTCTCTCTCTGTGTCTCGCTCTCACGCAGTGTCTCATTCTTCATGGCATGGTCCAGGGTCCTTAATGAGCAAACGATAGATGGAGAGTGAGTGATCGACAGCCAGTCAGTAGATCTCCAGAGACTATAAGCTTGTAGATGTGAGGCGGCAGATGGGAGCATAGCTTACTTCTTGGAAAGGATAGACAGGGTGGAAATCTCATTAGAGCCACCGCTAAACCATGTAGCAACGTCCCGTTGCAGTTTTCAAAATTAGAAGAATTGAAAGGTTTTAGATGGCAATCTTATGTTCTGTAAAATATTTTTTTTTTTTACATGTTAGTAACGTTTGCATTTTTTTATGGTACTTTGAGTGCGTGTACCACTGTGAATTTGCCATTGGCAAGAGTCTAAAGACTGAGTTAATGAGGTGTAGTGTAATAGATGCCCTCCACTGTTCAGAGACGGCCTCAGCCCCACGTAGCTCCCTGCGCTAATGAGTGTGATCTGGGTTAGCTTCGTTAGCATGCTCGCTATCTCTTTCATCGCCTTTTGTAACATTTGTTGCATCCTTAAATTGACCTAAATATCTGCTCTCTCTGATCTTTAGGCTGTGGCGTATTTGGTTATTTGTGTGGCTGCACGCCTCGTTTTAGCTTTGCCTTTTGCCCTCTCAGCTGTCACACTTGACATTTGGCACTGTTGCTCGGCTGTGCTCATGCCATTATTAACGTTGTTGGCATTCAGGCGTGAGATGTTCCAGCCACTGTTCTGTGGTAATGACTGAAAGACTGAGAAATGATGGGACTTTAAACACTCCCCTCTATGTAGGAAAGCCCCCCAGTAACAGTAGCCTCAAAGGCTGGCAGACTCTTCATCAACCACTGCTGTAGGTGACTTCTTGCAGTGGCTTCTTATAGTGTCTCAACCAGTGCTGTTCCCTGTGCTTTTCCCAGCCTCCAAATAAGGTTCCCATTGAAAACTGCAACACTACCACCTAGTGACTACAACCTATTGTAACACTCATCCTGTGACCAAAACAGGATTTCTTTGGGGAGGGGGATGATGTAGTGTCCATGTGGTGTAAAGTTTATATATTCTGTGTCTCCCCCATGTGCTCAGTGAGTCCATGTAGTGGTTGTGGAAATGTTTGAGTTAGGGTAGGGCTGGACGATATGGGCAAAATATATATCGCAATACATTTCGATCGATTCAATATAATAATCTATATGAACAATGCAAGCTTTAGAAATAATGCTAAGCATGCCCACAACGGATTTGTGAAGTCTGAAATCTCCTATAAAACCATATAATATTTTATTTATTAAATTGGTGCAAATAAAAGTTCACCTTTTTATTTTAGCCTTCATACAAACAAATGTGACATCACAGAAAAATCTCTCAAACGTGTTATTTTCTTTCTGTTAGTATCTATAATTTATGAAGGCTATATTTATGTCAGACAGTAGGTGTCAGTAGCGTTCTGGTGTGCTGTGTCCCATGAATAAGACTCAGCTAAGTTCCACACAAGCCGTGACTGACTGTTAGCGGAGGAATCTGACATAATATGTAATATTAAGCCTTTCTGTTACATTTGCTGTTAGGTGAGAGATAATGTAACATAACTGTTTTGACATGGAAACAGCCTACTACTGCTTAGCACTGTAGTGGAAGTCATCACGCACGTAGTTTCTTTTCTTTCTCATTCCGTCATTCAGTGACAAATGCTGTGTAATGTATAGCTTATCGAAATACCGGAAATACGTTTTTTTAAAGTCATATCACCGTTATTGAGAAATGTTTCATCGCAATATATATTGAATTATTAACAAAGGGCAGTGAGTTCAAGCCTCACCTACGGTTCCCTAACAACTACCTGCTCCTTAATACTAGTAGTAATGGTAATTGTCCTCACTGTAACTCTGTAGAAAGTTGTCTGCTAAATTACATATAGGCTATATTATAATTGTGGTTATTTTTGTCAAAACGGTGGGCTTTTGTGAGGGAATTTCCAATCGTCAAACCTGGAGAAAATACATTATCATTAATTAATATATAATTTATCATATTCTCCACCTACTCATAAATTTTCACAGATGTATGACAGACTTTATGCTCCTGCTCACGTTATCTGTAATAACAACAATAATTTGCAGCAAGTCGGCCAATACCGCTTTTTTTTTCTTCTACATTGTAGAAATAGAGGGAATGTGCACCATTGTGTTATAGTTCACACACACACCCATGTTCACACCTACAGTAAATGTACACACGCAATAATTTGGCTAGTACATAACCCCTGGCCTACTTGCTCGGCTGCATACAAACCTGGCCAACAACCACACACACACTAATGAGGCCACTTTCCCATAATCTAGCCATCACTCACTCCTGCTGTGAAATCAGCACTCATTGTTGAGTGCCGTTCTACTGTACAGCATGCTGCAGAGGCTGCTGTTTGAACAAGTTAAGGCTAGTAATTCCCATCACGCTACCTACACTCTCACATGTCTGTCTGTGGAGTCACGGTCACATTACATGTGTACAGAAGAGGCGAGCTCTAATGCCAGTCATCTTGGACTGCACTGCTGTAGGCAGTGTTAGGCAGCCGCCGTTGAGTCCAGTTGAGTTAAACTGGAATTGATCTGACTGACGCTGCTGTAGTGAAGAATAACCAGGAAGAAATACTAGTGTAAGTTTGGTTTAATGCCCCGTGCTATGCATGTGCAGTAGTATACATGCACACTACCTGGGATTGTATACAACTTTACCTAATAGCTGAATAATGTGTTTTTAATGAGTAATTGAGTGGATGCACAAGCACTGCAATGTCTATGACTTATGGGGTATTTTCAATAAATACTATACTAAGAACTATATATATAATATATAATACTATACTAAGAACTATAATCCTCTACTCCATTAAAATAGAATTGATTTTCAGCAATTGTCCTGTGTTCATAGCATGATTTTATTTTAATCTTCCCTGAAAGGCAGGGGAACGCAGGGGTATGGGGCAGATACACGCACACACACATCAAGGGGTCATTTGCATACTACCATAGAGAACACAGTTGTTTAAAGGGCTGCTGCTGCATCCTGTAATTTGGCAACAGGTTAATTTGTCCTTTCATATTGCCTTAATTACTGTACACTAGCTAACAGCGAGGAATTTATAAGCACCCTTGTTGTTGTCACCCCCTCATTTCCATACAGCAAGCCCCAAGGAGCTGGAGCATGACTGGATGCAGCAGGGGAGACTTAATAATGACACTCCATCTTTATTAAATTACTATTCCAGTCAATTTGGTTGGTTTTAAGTCAAGGGGACCTCAGCTGGAGTACTTTATAGCGCACTGTGGTTAACGGCTAGTATCTGTCTGGCCACCGTAGGCGTTCATACTGGTTAGACTTGGTCGGGACTATCACTTATCTGGCCTAATTGTGTCTCTCTCTCCAAGAACACACCACAAGGTTAGCACCCTTAAGGCAGTGGAACCACACAGTCATTTAGACACAAATGAAAATGAAAGGGGAATTTGGAGATTCTTTTGCGGCTTTTAGAGAAACAATGCTGTTTTGGTTTCAAAGACAAAGACGCGAACGGCCTCCCCTGCACATGAATACTCTGAGCTTAGCAAACTGGGGCAGCATTTATGTTGTCGACAGTCGGTTATGCATTCTTGTATACAAACGCATGTGTAATGTGTGTTGTGTATATAGCTAGGAGGAATGGTGCATGAGGGGAAATAAGGTAGTAGCCAGCCAGGTAATGAATTAATCACCGTAATGGAATCATCGGTAGTAAACTCTACATGACCTAATTTGCATCAAGTCATGCACAATAGGCTAGCCAATCATACATGCAATGGAAACGGAATCCCCACAATTAGACATGGAAGGGAGGTGGGGGGGCTCCCAATATATCATTAGTAGATGAAGCCACCTCCTCGTGAATGGTCTGTTTGGACAAATGGAGAAATGTAACATCATCAGGTTGAAAAGGCTCATTTACTAAATGCGCATTGAAATGAAAATGCCACCATCCAATATTGCAAGTTGATAAATGTGATCTTAGTTTTTTTTTAAATAAATGTGTACATCTCTTGTGGTGTGTGCCCATGTGGGCAGGGCAAGTCTCCACCACCCACCATGTGCTTCCCAGTTGACTTCCCCTTAGCTAGGGTCCCGCTCAGAGGGGTCCCTCTCCCCTCCGACGGGCATTTAAAGCCAGCCCTCCCTCACTCGAACCCATCACACATCTCCTGTCAGACAAGGCTGTGCTGCTACAGGCTAAGAATAGCTTGCACCCGCTGCTCTTAATGAAAAGACGAGATTGAGCGCCAGGGGTTTACTGAGATTGGTATTGACGTGCAGAATACCACTCAGGTGTGTGTGTGTGTGTCTGCTTTGAGCACCATTCAGGCATTCAAACAGCGCCTTGACTGTTCTGACCTTGGCTCCTTTTCTCGCCGTACTGTCAGGCATTTAGTGTGTCGAGAGTGCGTAACAGCGTCTTTTCTTTTTCGCTGCGTTAAATGTGATGAGACCAGAGAGACCTCTTCCTCTTTAACTACAGCGTCATATTTAATCAGTCCTAATTGAGCCCTGTAATCTCCTCTCTTGCCTTATGAGGCCCACTGCTCACATGCTAGGGCCCCGAGGTGCTTCCTTACAGCTGGTGCAGAAGCCACTGTCTCAACCTCATTAGAATATGCCTTTTTATGGATTTATTTCTATATAAATATATACTTTCAGGGAATATTGATCTGCAGGGATAAATATAACCGTTTATCGCAAGTAAGCCTTTGGATCAAGCGAATGCAGTTTGGTTTGCAAACAGCAGCAGTTCTGCCTCTGTTGTCGGAAATTGTCCAAATTCCATGTGGATAAAACCCACATGATCCGTTTTTATAAATCATATATTGAGGCTGTTGGTATGGAAATCTCAGCGTCAATGCTAAAACATCCCTCTCAGAAATTGTGAAGGTCAGCAGCAAAATTCTAGGTGTCCAGCAGAGTAACCTCACTGACCTGTACCACAGACAAGTCGTGCGGAAGGCTAAGGCTATTTAATGCTAGCCCCCTTCACAAAGAGATTCAGATCCTTCCCTCTGGCCAACGGTTTAGACTTCCTCCGATAAAGAGTAACAGATATAAACATTCATTCATTCCCACTGCTATTTCCCTTCTATATACTGGCCAGAAGGGCAGATGATGACTGGTGGTGTGATGTTTTTGTTTTATGGTTCTCTTTTTACCTTCTGATCGTTTGTCACAATTCCGGTGGTGGTGGTGACGCTGCCGATTGTTATTTCATTTCTTATTTTATTGTTGATGAGATGTGGTCCCTACTCTTATTTATTTTACTCCCAACTAAGATCACCCATACTTTGGATATTGGCAATTTTTAAAAGTTTTCAAAAATGTTATGAATATTTTACAATTACTCGTTTATCTTTAAAAAGACCCCGCATTTAATTAGCATTATTAATACATTCATGAGGTGTCTTTTTTGTGTGTACGTCATGTGATACTTGGTGCAAAGCCAATTGCCTCATGGGGACAAATAAAGGGTTGAACTTGTTACTCCTCTTGTCACAAGGTGCATACATGGTGTATTTCCGAGTCATTTTGGTGGTTAAGTTCTGCATCGATGATGCAGGTGTTAGTTTCAGCACCGTTTACCCAGTTTTGTATTTCATGGGTGAAGGCCGTTTCAAGTGTGCTTCTCCTTGCGTGTACATTACAGCCTGTCTGCAGCCATTCTTTAATTCAGGTCTGGACAGCTCTCTGACTGAGGATAAGTATAAGCCCATCAGGCAGACTGGCGAGATGTTCTTTAGGTAGCATGAATGCTCTCCATTCAGGTCTACACCGGGCCGATTAAAGGCTCAGCGATGGAAAGCCTATAATCAACCCGCTAACTGAACGTGTTTGCCTGGTGATGCACTCCAACGTGGAGCTTGGCAGGCCGTTTGTGTTGAACTGGAGGCTCAGTCAGCCAGTTGTTCTCTGCAAAATTGTAGGGTCTCTGACAGAGGGAAAGGGGGGGTTCTTCACCCACACACCTCTCACTCACCTCGCTAGACTCTACTCTCTGCCCAGATGCACTTGGACAACCCCGCCCACCCTTTAGCTGCAGGTCTGGCATGCTATCATTTTCCCCATCAGAAAATGAAGAGCCATTTTTTAATTTATTTATGGAAGTATTTTTCCTGTGTGAGCACACGGGAGCCTCGAGGCTTTAAAGCGTGTCTTTGATGAACTCTGAATCCTCTGGCGCACTTGTTATTTTCCAAATGGACTGTCGGTGGCACAGATTAAAAGTCTTGATTTATTATTCATTTTCCCACCACGTTTTATTTCTATATATTTTTGTTATCTTCAGAGTGCTGCGCTGTAAGACTTTTGGATTAATGCGTCACACGCTGTGGGTGCCGAAGGCATTTGCCATTTTGTTTGTTTGTTTAAGATTGATCAGAGCGATCAAATGTGTTTTCACAACAGTGGCACATTACAGCTACAGAAGTGTCAACTGCTGTGACATATCCCAGTGATTGCCAACTAAATCAACTGATTCTGGTGACTGCTTCCCAATAGCATTGAACAAGTCTTTATTTTGTCATCATAGTCGTTTCTTGAATGGCGTCAGCCACATCATGGAGTCCGAGAATGACTAATATAATATATACAGTCCAATGTGTCCTTGCCTACTGCAAGAGACTAATGCTGTGTTTCTATACGAGGATTTAGACCCAGGCTGCTAGTTTGAATGCAGTGGAGGGCTTCTCTGTTTTCTGGGAGCTCTCGTGTGCGAGCACCGTGCGTTATTCTCTTCTCCTGTCCTCCTGTACCTTTCCTCTGTCACTACTACTCCCATTTACTTGCGCTGATGTGATTGGCTGAGAGAGCATCCCGTTCCTCAAAGCTTCCAGAAGAATCCACGCTGTATCACGATGGCTCCCATTGTTATCGCACAGAGCCAGCAACAAAATCCCCCCCCCCCCGTTAGGAGGAAATCACCACTTGGAATCAGTGGGGAGAATCGGCCAGGAGGCGGCCACATCCATCTGCTGCCTATAATGCCGTAATAATGTCCGAGGGATACGGCGGGCGTGGAGACTAGACTGCAGAGGATGGATGAGGGAGGGAGGGAGGGAGCTTATGGGGGACTGGTCGGGGTTGGGGCGCAATGAAGGAGAGGGGAAAAGGAGCAGATGTTGAGAAATCCTTTGTTTGGCAACCCCGCCCCCCTCCTTCCCTTCATCTCTCACACACACACACACACACACTCTGAATGTCATGCTGCAGGTAGACAGGCAGAGTCTTGGTTGAAACTGGAGCACAGCATGCAGCCAGTGGTTTCAGCCCTCTTCCCTCCCTCCCTCCACAGCCCTCATTCCATTCTCAATGAGGCGCTGATGCGGCGTGGGGGAGGGTTGCCCATGTGAATGCCTGAACATGGGGTGAGTGTGTGTGTGTGTGTGCGCGTGCACACGTATGTTCAGCAACATTGTCCTGTACTCTGCTCTTAGTGTGGGCCTCAGCATTACATAACTGTGTGTGCGTGCTGTGCACAAGCCTGGGATGGCAGCCAGTGGAGGGGCACCACTCTTTAAACTTCATTCAGACACACATTCTTTTTATTTTGTACTACTGTTGCTGAATTTAGTAAGTTTTTTTTCTTCTAACGCAGCCTATTTTATTACAAGCTAGACCTCCAAATGCCATTTTTGCTCGCCATACATTGTCAACTGCTTGAGGGTGTATATGTGCGTGGGTTACAGAAACCTTTGTGTTACATCACATGCTAAAGCTAATATGCAAGCTGCTGCTTGGAACAGATTACCCAATGTACTTCAATATCCCATAATGCAATGCAGAGCAGTTGTGACCCTTGATCTTAAGTTATCCTTCTGGCCTTAGTCTTGACCTTCAGCACTTCCAAACTCTGCCCACATATATATTTGTGTGCCAAGTTTGCCTGCAAGGATTTTTATCATAAGGTTCTTTATTTGTTTAAAGTCCATCCATCCATCTTCATCCGCTTATCCAGAGTCGGGTCGCGGGGGCAGCAGCTCCAGCAGGGGACCCCAAACTTC
>JAODTR010001362.1:0-13392 GCA_025399935.1 Amblyopsis rosae
AGACAACACAGCTCTCAGGATCATAGGGACACACAAACCTCTCCACCACGATAAGGTGATGGTTCCCGGAGAGGCTGGTGTAACATTTGATCTCTATTTCTGTTTGGTCATGTGACATTTGACATAACCCTATAAAGTAGTCAGAATAACCCGCCCACACCGGGGGGGGAAACATTCTAGCTATTCTATTGACTTTGCATTGCGTTAAATTACGATAGCATCATTTATAACATTTTCCAAAAAAACTGAAACCTACCTAAAACTGAAAAGTCAAGGTTTAAGGAGACATAAGTCCATACAGGCAACAAGACATGAGGCATCAGAAATGGGACAACTGTGGGATTCTGGCACTCAATATGCTATTGCCTACGTGTGGTGACTGGTTGACATAGCGTGCCAAAATAATTCTTTAGCATGTTGAAATAACAAATATTTTCTCGGGTAAAACATTTAGCATACTGTGGTGCCGTTTGTGTCTACCCCGGCGTAGTTTTCAACGTAAAAGCACTATGTCTATTGCCTTTATCCAGTTTGGTCTGCTTTTCTCCTTCTCCACTATTTTTTTTGATTCGACAGGTTATGAAAACTTGGTGGGTGGGGGTAGTGCATCCTGTCACACAAAATCTTGTTTATTTGTAGAAGTCAAAAATGATATTATCTTAGCTTAACGCAATGCAAAGGTGTGCATGGTTTTCAGAGTATGACGCGCTATATATGCCTCTGAGAGAGCGAGAGATGTTTGCTACAGTGTTTATGCTCGTTAACATGTGCTCAGTAACGAAAATGACTTAAAGATATTCTGCTATAAAAATAAATAAATAATAAATGTTATTGTTTTACACATTGTTGGCCGTCTGGTCTATACCTGCGACGTAGCCTGGTGCAACCAGATCATATTTACAAAGTGAATGTTGTCTGACCACGCTCCATTGGGAAGTGTTCGCAGTCATTTCCTCCTACTTTGCATAGACCTCTGGTAAATTATTAAACTATTGGATAGCCCTGAACCAATCGGCTCTTCTACAAATGTTGTGATCGCCTCATCTAGCTATACCACCATTTCAAAACATGCTTGACTTCAACGTCATCTCAATAACCCACCCTGATTGGTCCGCCAGCAGGGTGGCTGTGTGAGGTTGGTTTCCCGACTGTAATCTCAGCAAAAAGAAAATTAGCTGAGAGCAATAGTCGGGCGGAGCAAGCTACCTGCGACACCCCTGTCTATATATTATTTATAATGACAATAACTTGTAATCTGGATGGTCCTTACATACACAGAATATACCGATTTCCATTCATCTTTATTCATATCCAGTAAAATCCAGGCATTTATTTATAATATTGATCAGTTGTCAAGTTCTGTTTAACCACAAGACATTTTGGGCCCTATCTTACAACCGACGCAATGCGGTGCAAAGCGGGAACGCAAGTGTCTTTGCTAGTTTCAGACTGACACATTGGCAAATTATTCACTTGCGCCCATTTGAGCGCCCATGGTCTAAACATGAGGTGTGGTATAGCGCACTGCTAGCACAGCACTGCACATTACTCCTGTGCTTGATGCCCTTCATTGGCTTCCTATCAGTTTTAGAGTAAATTTTAAAATCTTGGTCATTACCTACAGAGCCCTGCACGGTCAAGCGCCTATTTACATCTTGGATTTATTACATCCAAACACTTCTGGTCAGCCCCTGAGGCCCTCTTCCCAAAAGCTTTTAATGGTTCCAAGAACACATTTTAAGACGAGAGGTGATTGTGCATTTGGTGCGGTGGCACCAAGGCTGTGGAATTCTCTCCCATTAGATTTAAGAGCCTTAGATTCTGTGACCGCTTTAAAAAAAACAGCTCAAGACGCATCTTTTTCGGCAAGCTTTTAATTAGCAACATAGTGTTAGGCTTTTGTTTTATATTATGTACTTTTTTGTAAGGTGTAGGATTTTATTTATTTGCATTGCTTTGACTGTACAGCACTGTGTGACCTTTGTCTGTGAAAGGTGCTCTATAAATAAACTTTACTTACATTGCTATCTTGAGGAAGCAGGAAGTGACCTAAAGTCTAAAGATCTGTGTGGTCTGAAGTCAACCCGCGGCACATTGTAAATATGGTATCGCTTATGGTGAGTGCGCAAAGTGCATACACTGTGCTGGAATTCTAAGCTATTGTTACACATACAGGGACATGCAGGAGTGCACAAATATGCAAAGGAATCACAATGTAAAGAGTACATTGTGAAATGGTATTTGTGTGTCGCCTACATCAACATATTTTAGGGATCTCACTAGGTGATCTGCAATCTGGTCTGCAATCTGCCTATGATGCAAGCGCGACTGGATTTTTAAAGGGAATAGGAGGACACTTGGTTTATCATATGATACACCCAAAACACACCCATTAATAATGAAGACAGTAAGCCCACCCTTTTAAACCATGCACCCGGCACACTAACCTTTTTTCGTTAAAATAGCAAATGTGGAATTGGACACACCTTAAATCTAATTTACGCCTTGTGCTTTAGAGCTTGCGCTTAGATTGTTAAAATAGAGCCCTTAGACTGTCTGTCTGGCTGTCCATTTCTGCATCGGCCATCTCCAAAATGTGCTTGATATTTCAGCCACCTGTTTATGATGTGGATGCTAATGTTCTTTTTAGCAATAATTTCTTCAGGTACTAAGCATTTTTATAATGCTTGATATAGTCTGTATTAAACAGATTCCTTAGTTAGTCGAACCTTTACAAATGAAATACCTTGATCTGTTATTATATTGACCCTAATGTTTTTTTTTCTCCAGTTGGAGGGAAGGCTTGGTTGGAGGAAGCATGTCAGGAAATGGATCAACCCCAATGTCCACCTGGGTAATTTTTTCTACTGCTACTGTGACTTGAGAGCTATGTGGTTTTAAAATCTATTTAACCAAATACATACATGTTCTTATTTCAGCTCTTCTTCTTTCTCTCCATTGTAAATGTATACATTTATTGTGTGTGACAGAAAACGGGAATTACCCAAATATGTAACAGCGCACATGGTGTGTTATCTTGCCTTAATTATGCTGTCAATGGAAAAATTCCCCATCGCCATGGAAACTAGCTAATGTTTCTAAGCGGTCCCATACAAAATGATCCATCAAGTGTCTGTGTGTGTGTGTGTGTGTGTGTGTGTGCATTCCTCCTTGCTAAGGGTGAGGGTGTGTGGTCATACTGTAAGCTCATTGCAGTTTGGAAAATTAAACTTGTGCTTTCTCTTGAAGTTATTTTTAGGTGCTAGCCCAGCAGAAATGTATTTAAACAAATACAACATAGACTGCTTTTCAGTTTAATCCCATGTTGACTGAAGTCACTCGTGTGTGTGTTTTTCTTTTATGGGGAATCGTCTGGCTGTGACTTTACTCAGATGTTTTAATTTCGTATGTGTGAGGTTTGCCTTGATGCTTCTCTGGGTCTACAAATGTTTTTTTTTCTTTAATTTTTTCCCCCTTTTTTGTGTCCGTAGCTGATGAGATTTTTGGTCAAAATTAGAATGTCTTGAACAATTGCAATCATTCATGGTATAACACAGCACAGTTTACAGTAAATGGCTGTACTTGAGGAAACACAGAATAACTGTCATCGGATTCATAAATCAGCATATTTCCTTCACTTCCTTCCTCCATGTTTGGCTTTGAGTTTGTCAAAGAACTGCTCTGTGTTTGATACACAGCTACTGTATTATACTATAACTACCTGACTCATGACCCCCATTTTTCACATGTCATTCTTTGTTTCATTTAACACCCAGTTTTTCCAAGCCTCCCCTGATTCTGGTGTCCATGGATGGGTTTAGGGCCTCATATCTTACAGCCTATGGCAAGCTGCTCCCTGTCATCGGGAGGTTACGTGAGTTACAGTACACAGAAGACTTGCTTTGGCGTGACAGCCTTCCTATTGTTTACCAGACACTTTTGGCCTAAAGGTGTTTTATTTTAGGCAGCTGCGGTACATCAACACCGTATATGAGGCCTTCCTATCCTACAAAGACCTTTCCAAACCACTACACCATTGTGACTGTAAGTCCCTGATTGCTTTTTTGAGTACACCAACTCACACGTGTAGGTAATGTTTATCTTAAACGGCCATCTCTGTTTTCCCCGACTATTCTTCCACTGTATAATCTTGGCTTTCAAGGCTTACCATTTCACAATACCACACTCACTGTTACTGGTAACAGATATGTTCCTGTTTGTGGTCCAATGGCTTACACGTGCTATTGAGAGAGAAAACACAGGCACATAGGGTTGATCGTTCCTCTGTTAGTGAAGGATCGTACAATAACAACTGCTACACCTGTCAAACTAAACTGACCTGTGCTTTCCCAGAGTGATTATAGTCTGCGCTAGATTAAATCATTGTTTGTATTTTAAGATGTCCCAAACACATCCTTCACTACTGCAAGTCTCTCAGACCTTTTGCGCCTGTGTGTGTGTCATGGTGATTACTGCAGGGACTCTATCCTGAGTCGCATGGAATCGTAGACAACAAGATGTACGATGTGACCAGCAATACCGCATTCAGCCTGAAAAGTGACGAGAAAACAAATCCTAGGTGGTACCAAGGAGAACCTGTAAGTGAATCAACAAAACCATGTTTTTCAGAGTTGTGAAGGGCATTATGGGCTCTGAAGCTTCAAGCCAAATAAGGCTATGCTGTTTTCATTTGGTAAACCTATCCTGATTTCTATATCCCGCTTAGGCTCCCAAATAAACCATTTTCTGAACCATTGTCGGTATGGTTGGGTACCCTTCACATTTGAATCGATACCGGTGCCGGTCTGGTACTTCGAATTCGGTACCGGTACCTGATAGTTTTTTTTGGTACTTTACTCTCTATATAACATTACAGTAATTGAATGTTGCCTATGGAAAATAACTGCGTGATTGACTCTTTACAAACTACGTGTTTTAGGAGTTCTGCTTCAGCCTATAGCCTAATTTAAACATTACTGAACTGTGCCTCCCTCACTTTTCCTGAACACCCCCTACCCTTGTCTACGCCGTGAATGAGTTTCAACTACGTTCTCCGAAGCAGAATACGGTATCTTACATTAGCATGGGTGTGCCATGCTAATGTAAGCTACCGTATTCTGCTTTCAATAGTGACATCAATTGTAGTTGTAACCTTCAGGGGTAAATCTGAAACGAGGACATTGTAAATATTGCTGCTATAAACAACATGCCTAGTTAGATCTTACTAGTGTTCAACACCGGAGATGTGTGCGCATGTGACCTAATTCCTGTTCTCTCATCATTCCGGTGCAAGAGTTTGCTGTGTCCACTTTTACAGCGGCCCGTTCATCTGACTGATCCAGTCTACTGCAATTACATGGAGTTTTACACAAACACCCAACATGTTTAGTTTGAGCTTCGGGCCCCGCCGTGAATTGGGTCTCCTTGATGGGATCACGCATATTACGCTTCACTTCCAGAATGATAAATAGATGCACAACATGGTAAAGTAAAAAGGTATTAATCCCTTGAGCATGAAGACTTCGAGACTGGAAACTCCTTTAGCCTACACGACAGCACAGGAAAAATTGATAGTGTTGAACATTGAACAAGCTGCAGGCTGTGCAGGGATGATTTAATCTCTCTCACGTTTCTCTCTTGATGCGCTCTAAGGTACCGAAATCTGGTACCAATTGATTTTACCTCAATTGGTACTCGATAGTACCGATGTAATTCGGTCGGTACTCTTAAAAGTACATAGATCGGTACCCAACCCTTATTGCCAGAACCATTATCCACATCGGCACATATTGTATGGTTGAAAAACTGTTCCGGTGTTATTCTGACTGACTGAAGGTAGTCCAGTTGCCTTCAACTGATTTGATTGACACATATTAGAACCACCTCTATGACAGCATATTTACGATTGTTTCCTACTGGAAAAATAAAATGTTTTTATTACATGGATGAACACAGGTAGACAATTTACTCTCTTTTGAAAGGGAGCCCAAAGCAAAGCACTTTTTTGCAGCCCGAAATGTGTTACTGCATATACATGAGTTATTGGCAGAGAGTTAACAGTTATTGTTTAATGATCATGTTAGACTCTGGTGTAATTTTACTGTCTATGAATGACGTGAGACATTTGCTTTGCATACAACCGGCAGTTTAATCTCTGACAATCAGAGCGTCACATAGAGCACTTCATAATATAATTATGGATTGTGCTTGTGCCAAATGACAGCCTGTGAGAGCTGTGGGTTTTCATTTAAATGAGAGGCCTCATAAATCTCACTCTTTATAATGTGACAGCCAAGCTAACCAGACCTATTCCCACCCATGAATAAAAACATCAACCATATGGCATTCTAGAAGGAAAGCTGCTATGAATATGAACTTGGTGCATTAACTGCATGATCTTAGAATTCTGTGAAGGAAGTTTACTTTATCATTAGCTGGTTGGGTCACAGATTAATCTAATATTTAGGTTTTGTTTCATAGACAATTTGATTATGGATTACACAGGGCTTCTTGTATACTTTATGTTGTGGTAGATTAGCAAGATATTGTAAGTGTTTTGTGTATACAGTAATGTGACTACACTGCATAAAAGTGCTTCTGTTTTCCACTCTCCACTCCATAGATATGGCTTACAGCTATGAACAACAAGATGAAAACTGGCACCTTCTTCTGGCCTGGCTCAGATGTAGCCATAAATGGCAGATTTCCAAATTACTATCACACATATGACAAGTAACAGAGCTACACATATGTTGTATTATTTTGTGTTGTTTGCTGTGGCTCATATTTAAATCACGTCAAAACAAATTGTTTTATTTTACAGTAAAGTTCCTTTTGAGAAGAGGATTTCCACAGTGCTGAAGTGGCTCTCTTTACCTCAAGGAGAAAGGTATAATTTCTCCTCCTCACTGATGCAGCTGGCAACCGTTTGTCCAGGTTTAATTGAGTGTTTCCTCTGTGATTGTAGACCTGACTTTTACACCTTGTACCTGTCGGAGCCTGACGCTGCCGGTCATGCTTTTGGACCATCAAGCAGCGAGGTTAGTCTTTGTATGTAACTTTAAACTGGCCCGTGTTAAAATAGTAGTCAACTACAGGAATATCTCTTCATCGCTAGTGTAGCATTGTTTATGCACGCTGAAAACATAATCTGGCACTTCTACACAGCTCTGGCTCTGTATGACCAGTATTAACAAACAAAAGTGGTGCCGACCGCTCACAACAGCAATATTCTAGCCTTCGCAATGCGCTTCAAAATGTGTGGGGCGGAGCTTCTGAGGGAGCACTACATTGAAGGGAGATGTGTTTCTGTTTTTTGTTTGATTAGCAAGTTTTCTCAAGAAGTGTTTACTTTACCTTTGCAACCTAATATGAATAGTAATATATGCATTTTGCATTTTCTCAAAAGCATCTAACCCTGGTTGTCATCAGAGCCAATAATGTAATTTAAAACAAACATTACTCTTTTTCACTCAACCTGTTTGCATTTCATTCATTGATGTTTTTGTAGGTAATACAGGCCTTGCTGAATGTGGACAAGGTGATTGGCATGCTGATGGATGGACTCAAACAGAGAGGCCTACACCGCTGTGTCAACATCATATTGGTCTCTGACCATGGTGAGAAACCATTTTCAAGTCTTAGGCAATAAGAAACACTATACTGTACTACTACTACTATTACACAATAGTCAAGTCAGTGTTATAGTCCTTAATCGCATTACAGTCTCAAAGGACCTTACGACCCCACATTTTACAAGAAAAATAAGTTTTCTTCTCTGCTACTATTTCCAAACAGTTGTAGTGTTGGAAATGTTCACTGACTCTCTGTTTAGAGGCTTAGTGTCAGCTTCCATTGTTTGACGTGGCTTCGGCACAGCCCCCTGCGGCAATTACCTTTTAGTCTATCAGAGTATTGCTGGTAAACATGACAAGGTGATACAGTAGTATGAACTCTAGCCAATAATAGTAATAGCCGAACCTTATTAAAATAGCCCATTATATCCCATCATTTAGTGCATTGCGTAGTCTTTGGTAGCTTTAGTAGTGAGAAATGTAACACTGCTGATGCTTCCCACTGAATTTGTGTATTGCATTTGCATGGGCATTTAATAGTTTAAAATAGAAATGTTTGTTAGTGGATTATCAGACTAGTTTTATTGTATACATTAGCTACATCATGTCCCGTAACAAGAAGGACCATTATGTAGCTATTTAAAAAAAATTTTTTTTGCCGTTAACCGTTATTTCATTAGGTACAGTGGCTATACTACAGTAGCAATATGTGATCATCTAACAAAAGGTATTTTTTATATTTTTTAAATTATTTACAGATGTTTTTAAAGGCTTAAACCTTTGCAGCATATAAATTAGTTTAACAACAAGGGTTAAATAAATCTAATAGTTTAACCATTTAAATAATTTAACAATGAAACAAATCTGTGTGTGATATGGTTAAGTTCCGAAAGATGCGTTTGTTTGTTAGCTCTTGACATCTGTGGGCGGTTCCTTATGTAGCCTTGTAAATGGTCCTTCGAGATCAGTAATGTGAACCTGTCATGCAATGTTTCTTGTTTTATTTCTGTTAGCTAACATTTCTTTCAGATATCATGATGTTGTTTTGTTTTTTGTAATTTTTTTGCTGATGTGACTTACAATTCAACCCATAAATGCTATGCCTTTAAAGCACAGTGGGGGAAATTATTTATTTGATTGTATCAAACTATTATTGTTGTTATTATGATGATTGCTATTGTTGTTACTATGACTATAGGCATGGAGGAGGCGTCCTGTCAAAAGGCAGCGTATGTGTCCTCATACCAAGACAACATTGAGGACTTCATTGTCATCCAGGGCCCAGCTGGTCGCATAAGACCCAAGCACGTGCCGGATAACTTCTTTTCCTGTAAGTAACCATGACAACGCCTCACTTTCCCATTCAGTGTCAACTCACAATCACATAGACTAATGCACTAATGTCTCTTTACCACAGTTGACTATGAGGGGCTGGTGAAGAATCTGTCGGTATGTGTTGTATTCCACACACTGCAAGACGATGAGACGTTTGTATATATAAGGAGAATGGTAGAATGATCTGCTTGCTTGGCTCCATGTCCAACAACATAAGCGTTTCTTCCCCCGTGGATGTCTGTGTTGAACTGTGAAGTGCAGGATCCCCGAGCAGCCAATGAGGCCTTACCTCAAAGAGCACCTTCCCAAACGAATGCACTTTGCCAACAACGTGCGCATAGAGAGAGCTCACCTCTACATGAAGCCGGGCTGGCAAGTTGCACTGTAAGAAGCACTCCAGCTCCTTGTGGTAGTTTGCAAATCACTATTGTAAGAAGATGAGAATAATTACATTTGATTGTTACAGCATTACAGCAGAACAGTGTTGACGGTAAACAATACAGAAGTAGTACTGTAGAAATACAAACGTTATATAGAGTAATGTTAAATGGTTAGACTGTCTAACATTTGGACAGCTGCAGTAAATGCTTATTTGGAGTTGAATTGCAGAAAAAAGTGAAATGCTATTTCGTAGGCCCTGTGCAATTTAGTTTGACTCCATTAGCAGAGTTTCTTAAAGCCCTGGGTTCCAACTTCCCACTCCATGAACTCTGTCTTGTCTGTTTACAGGCCAGCATATTCATGTTTAATCTGTCTCTTCCTCAGCCAGCCAAGTGAAATCAAGTACTGTTTCGGAGGATTCCATGGCTCCGACAACCTCTACAAAAACATGCAGGTTAGTGCCATATGAGTTTGTCTTTGTCGACAGCAGCTACACTGTATACAAGCAACACAATCTTTCTGTATACAATATAAATGCACACAAACCGCGTAGACCCACACAGATGTTTTCACACTTCATAAGTTGAAGTGTAACAACCACACCCACAACCAATAAGGAATCTGGGCAGCGGATCTTGCCTAAACTCTGAATGTAACGATTTGATAGGACATCAAATGATTCCACGGATGGGAGAGATGGGAAAGATGGGAAAATGAGGTCCAGGTCAACATTGGCTGAATTCTCATTTAGCTTTCACATTCTTGGCCACAGTGACATCAGGCCTACTACTGTGTATAAAATGTAAACTTAGTTATAAGTTAAAATAATACTTTTCTAATAGTACTAAATGTAAACTTAGTTAAACTAAAATCCAGCATTTTTGCTCCCAAAATTAGTGTCAGTCTAAGAAGCAGAATGTAGATAGTTGCTGTAAATAAGGGTTGTTTTAACTGAACACATGTTGACAAAAATAATGCAGCTATGTATCACGCCATGGGTGGCCCTCAAATTTGAAAAAATTAGATCCAACGCCACTAACTGCATAATCTTGTTTTTAGATTTAAAATGTAGTTACTTTATCTACTTAATTTAGGTAAATGTGCACTTATTTTAAGAAATCTTACACTTACAGCACTGGCAGCAAAATGTGCTTGTTATTAGCATAAGCAAGCTCATAAATAATATTTTTGACATATATTTGATAGAACGTTTTTGCAATTACCAAATTGACAAATTTATGAAAAAATAAAAAATATGTAAACTGCACCATTCCTATTAAAGTGTAACTGCACACATCAATGCTGGTGTTAATATTGTTAAAATTCCCAATTTTATAAAAATCTACGTTATGGGCAGTACATGTCAGATACATGAAAGATCACCCCAGGACCTGACTGGTTTACAACAGTACACTCCGTCCGCTCATACATCATCATGAGATCCCCCTCTCAGCCTCTCTCCTCCCCTCACTCAGCTCCTTGATGTTATAGCAGGTTTTAAAGTTGTGCAGTGGGTGGAGACAGGCTCAGAGTTGGGGTGCAGTTACACTTTAACTGCTGTTAAAGTGTAACTGCCTTTACCTTTTACAAAGTCAGGCAAAGTACAAAATAAAATAAAAAATGTAAAAAGAAGAATTGTGATAAGGATTACAAAATTGTGTTTATCTTAGACTACCAATACAGAACAAACATTTGTGCTACAAATAGTTTCTAAATAGACAAGAATTTCTGAACAACTTAACTTAAAATACACAGAAGCCTTTGCTTCCGATTTTGTAGGTTTTTGTTCATTAGATTCGAGAGGTCGAGGTCACTGAAATATCTTTTCAAGTTATATTTTTATTATTATTAGGTTGTTAGAGGACTAATTTGTAGTGTGCATTATAATGTAGTCAGGTCATCATTTGTCAAACTGGCAGCCTTTATGTTATACGGGTAAATATTTGTCCAGGTAGGTACAGTTTACTTGTGTGTTTATACTGTATACTTCTTTCCAGAGCATTTTCATTGGCTATGGCCCCAGCCTTAAACACAGGACAGTTGTTCCCCCATTTGAGAACATTGAAGTGTACAACCTCATGTGTGGTAAGCTACCTCATGTGTGGTTTGCCCATGTATATTTTTAACATGGCACTGTATACAAAGTAAAAGCAATCTCTGTACATCTCTCTCTTCCTCCCTCCTGCTGTCCTGGTTAGACCTGCTTGGTATTCCTCCTGCTCCTAACAACGGCACACACGGCAGTCTGAACCACCTGATGAAGCGTCCGTTTTACAGGCCCGTTCACCCCGCCCAGCATTTCCACATCAGCCAGTGTGAACCCACCGCCCCTGTCGCCCCTGACGACCTGGGATGCACTTGTAGCTCGCGTACCCAAGACGCTGTAGGTCTTCAGATATAATTCTGTTTATCAACCAATCAAATGAATGGTGGGGGCAGGACCTCCTGTCACTGTACAAAATACATGTTTCAAAGTAGCCTTGGGGGTTGAAATTAGCACTACAGTTGTTTTTGTTTTGAAATACTAGACTTTTCCCTACATATCAACATATGTGGACAGTTGTTTTTGAAACACCCAGCCCAGATCTCTTAGAGAATATATTTTTGCTTCAATGCAATAGTGGAATATACTTTTTAATACAGTACCTTTTTAAACAAAGATAAATCAACAAATAAGGTAACTTGGTGGCTAGAATATAAATAATAATGCTTTCTGAAAAAGCCTCATGTACTGTATATGTTGGACAAATATGCTACAATTGTTTCTTAATTTTTCTTTGAAAACTTAAAATGTATTTTACAGGTGTGTGTGATGAGCTACATGACCATGGGTTTCACCTCTAATATGAGCCTACCTGTAATAATGTATAAACAAGAACAACCCTTACATGCTGCTAAATATATACATTGATACTAACAGCTAACGTTGTTTTTTTTTCCTCTCAGGAAGTGATTATGAATAAACAACTTACACAACTCAATTCTAGTAAGTATCAGTTAGAACAGATTTGTTTTCATACTATCTCCCTTAAAGAGCCACTAAGCAATATTTTGAATAAACCACAAGATTTACATGATGGAGATTAAAATAATTTCTTAATGTAAGTACAGCATCTTTTTATTCTACATAGAGCGGGTATTCCTGCCATCGAGGTTGCCATAAGGTTATCGTTGGTATAACTGTATTTTCACCAGTGGGTGTCTATAGAGTGCAATAACTGCTGTTTTCAAGGAAAAATCACTAGTGGGTCTTTTCAAGGGAGTCTCTTCTCTGTTTGAAATGAGTCAGGATGCGACTGCAGTGCTTTCAGAGAGCATTTCTTTCCACTGTTTTTCTGTATATTAATTGTATATGAAGCCAACCTACGCCTGCTCCACGTGCCATACGGAACCCCTGTCGTTCTCCAAGAGAACGCTGACTACTGCATTCTACGCCAGACCGATTACCTTAACGGCTACAGCAAAAAGCTTCTAATGCCTTTATGGGTAGCTTACACTCTTCAGCCTGTGGTGAGTCTGCTGTTTGAAGCTTTCTTTCATCCCTTAACGTGTTATCTTGGTTTCTTTGGTTAGGGTTTGGCTAGAAGCCGTCAAGTGTTGAGAGGCAGATGAGAGGCAGATGCCCCCTGGTGGTCTATCTTCTACTGCGCTCATGCTGATATTATGTGGCTGGGTTGTAAATCCAGGCCCCTGATGGACTAGTTGCACTCTTAGAAGATGTTTCAGTCTGTACCTCTTATGACAATATCCCACCATGGATTCTCAACGTCACATTTCGGTGTGCTCTACATTCGCTGTGAATCAAATCAATTGAACAGCTTGCCAATATTCTAGTACCAGCCTCTGCACTTTTATTGCCACTGCCATACAGTACAGTAGGCCTACATGCTAAGATGCAGCGAGCCAGGTGGCTTGTCTAGTCATCTAGTCATTCAAAATGATAAATCTTATATATTCGATTATTCGGGTATTTGTTCGTTTGGTATGTATTCGATTTAAATATTGGGATTTGAGTATTCGAGTAGTTATGCATGCATGTTTTCCCATTAATCCCTACTGTCTCCATATAAACCCACATGTTGAAATGTAATTGCCTGCCCTA
>JAODTR010001373.1:0-13392 GCA_025399935.1 Amblyopsis rosae
AACACAGCTCTCAGGATCATAGGGACACACAAACCTCTCCACCACGATAAGGTGATGGTTCCCGGAGAGGTAATTTATTATATATGTATAGATATTTATTTATGTATTTATTTTATTATTTTATTTTCATCATCAGATTTTAGAAAAGGTATATGCATCATGGTGTTATATATAGTAAACATTATTGAGAGAATTGTACACTGCATTAAACTAGACTTGCTGCATAATGTCTGTGATGTTCATCTTCAGTTTCTCGTGTTTGGTCTTAAGTGGTGACTGACGCACAACCAAGAGATCCAACCTCAACTGTAAAATATGATGTCTATATAGTCTGTTTAACTTCTTCAAGAACATCTTGCTGAGAGTTGGACATCAACCCACACAAACGTCACTTACGTTGACTTTTAATCTTAACTGTTTAATAAAGTTGCTGTGTCTTATGTGACCACCTGCTTCCAACCATTAGGGGGCAGCATTTCACCAGAAGATCACGGCATGTTCAACCCTACTCTTTTCCTCAGAGCCTCTGCTACACTGATCAGGGGGTTAGGCATCTTGCGCAAGGATTCTTACAGATAGGTCAACACCGGGGTTTGAACCCACAACACTCAGACCACTAGACCATCCTGCCCCTGTTCCCCGAGTTATAAAAAAGTCACCCCCCACCCCCAACCATACAGTTGTCAACAGTGAGACTACCTATATAGACTCCAAAGCCATTTTTGAACAAGGCTTTAAAACAGGTATGCTTTTGCTTTAAAGAATACGCCACACGCTTCAAGTTAGATAAGCCACAGGTCCTAATTACAGTACACTCCACTTTGTGTGCCTGCTTAGAGAAAAGGCAGCTGGTCGACACTCCATCTCACTAAAAGTGTTTGTTCTCTGGCAGATGGGATTGTCCTCCATTCCCAGACCCTCACTACAGTAGCTCCCACCTGCTCTTGCCAATGCCTGGCTACACTAACACTGTTATACTGCCTCTAAAAACACTCAGAGACGCGGTGTCCTGTCTGATAGCTTGCCGAAGTGCTTCTCATTGCTCGCCCCTCACGCTCCTGCCACAATAAACAGTGACATTATGCAGTAGCCTCTCGTGGCCTCTTTCAGCATCTGCTTGTGTAGTGTAGTAGTTTATTTAGTAGCATTATAGTATTTAGTAGCTCTTATATTACTGTAGCAGGCCGTATTGTAACTAAGCATTGGGATAATTACTGTGCTTCCCGCCTATATATTACCTTTTTGGGTGTACGTGTTTTTTTAAGGCACACACCATCCATCCACCCATCCATCCATCCATCAATCCATCCATCTATGAAATATATTCACAGCTCTACAAGTATATTTTGTATATCTTGTCAGTGTTCTAGTCGCCTGATGTCTGTCCTGTTAAAGTGTATACTGTAAATGGTTGCGTAAATGAAACACCACCTTAAATATACTAAAAGAAAAGGTGGACACAATTACATCACATGGAATGACATGTTCCTCATTAATGAAAAAGGCAGCTGGTCTTAACTGGCCACTCATTGACACAGAACAATCCGTGTTCTATATATTGCAGGTAAAACATTTCTTTAGTTGAATTTTACTTCTTTCACTACATGTATCCCCTCTCTCTCTCTCTCTCTCTCTCTTTCTTTTTAATATTAATCTCTCTCTTTCTCTTCCTCTCCTGCCAATGTTAGTCGCCTGCTGTCTGTCCTGTAAACGTGTATACTGTAAATGGTCGAGGAAATGAAACACCACCCTAAGTGTACTGACAAAATAAGTCGACACAATTGCGTGTCCTCATGAATGAAAAAGGCATACACATTTTTGTTTCAAACTATTACATTCTTGCATATAAGGTTTAACATAATGCAACAATAAGAATCATTGCACAGTACTTGGCCCCTTAGACAGACTCAATACATTTTCAGCCAAAGGTATACAAATACTGTACACCCATTCATCTATGGACTCATGTATAACAGGTTTGGTTGCTATGGCAATGTGGCCGCTCTAAAGTACCCTGCAGTTGATATGATTACATCACCAACACACAACACAAACGGACATTGTGTTTCGTACGGTGCTGCCGTGGTTTTGGTGACATGTGTTGTGCGAGACGAAAGCTGTAGCTCACTTAGCGGTTACACAAAAAACTAAATATTACTTTAGAGTTTTACAACAAACTGCGACGTTCTTGACATGAACATTCCCAAGTTAATTCATCAATAGATTACTCAAAACTGGATAGGAAGTTCAACACAACCTGCTTCATCTTGGTATCAGATGCTAATCTTTTAAATAGACAAACCTCATGTACTTCGTGTCACAATTCGTGTCTTAGTGACTTAAGTGACTTAGGTTCTCTATACAAGTATTACAGTAAATGTGTGGGATCTGATAACACCTGTTCCCTCTATCCATTATATAGGTCTTCAATTGCACAATATTCTGTGATGATGCACCACACTTTCTCCATCTGCCACCTGCAGCAGGTCAGGACCTCAGACAGGTAAATCTACCACTACCGCTCTCTAGCACATACTGCTTATGCAGGTAATGCTATCTGCAGTGGAAAATGCAGGCATGTTGTCCAAGGAAAGACCACATCTGGACAGCAGCATAGGTTTATCATATGTGCAAGCTGCCCATGCCATTGAAACTGACACACTATCCCGTTACCATGACAGAGGGTGGCTGTTGGACCTAACGCTGACGAAAGAATGTTTAGTGCTTTTTCTCTTAATATTGGCTTGAAAATTACTTCTGTTGTGCCAAAAACGATTTGCAGTGTTGACTTATACCAAAAAGCTCACTTCCACTGTGCTGCTGTCCATCTCCGGTGAGACGAGGTGAACATTGCACATCGTTTTGGGAAAAAGCAGCCATCGTGTTCACCATCCAGGCTAAACAGGGCCACTTCTGAAGGACAATTATTTTTGAGATATAGGATAATTGTACAATCTCTGAAAAGGAAGATAAACCATTATAAAATGCATCAGTTGCCAGTTCAACTGATTATCCATAAACACAAACAATTTATGGAGCTGCAGTTTGCAGGTATTATATTATTTATACCTCCTGAAATAACTGGATCCCTTTGGTTTCCCAAAGTCTTAGTGGAATAGTCAAGTTCAGTAGCGAAAAGTAGCGATTAGCAGTTTAAAACAGAACAATTTATTAGATTTCTATATTTAGTTTCACTACTTTAACCTTTATTATAATAAAATGAATAAAATGCAATATGTTCCAAAAATGTATCTAATTATTTCAATATTTTGAGTTTGGACCTGATGTGCAGACGTTCTCCATAGAATTGTGTACTTTTATTAATTTGGACACAGCGTACATAACTTTATATATTCACAATATCACCTCATTGGTTTGCAAAACATGATATGATGCTTTTACTGTGAAAGGTACAGACGGTGGATAACAGCCCATTAATGTTCACAGCCTGTGCTCCATATCGTACAGTACCTATCTATATCCCATCTAATTAGCGAAACCTTATCTTGTTGTTTGGAGGCTTTGCAGGAGAGAGGATGTATGGGCCATTGGTCCTGACTAATACAAGTGGACTCCAAACCCTTTACAGATCAATGACCTCATCACACCTCACTAAGCATATAGCTTTATAACACAGCATCGCACTCACTCCATACAGTAAGATGTTTATATCCGAATAATGCTGGTTTTCATCATGCTGTATTCTTTCGTGACACTTAGACAGTTGTCTTCTCACTGTTTAAACTAAATAACCATGGCTATGGTGTTAGCCAAACCATCCTCTATATGATCAATTTAAACTAGATTGTGTGTGACCAGTGTCAGGGTTTACAGCTTTAATAGAGATGGAGGGTCATGAAAATCAGGTCTTGGCCCCCTGGGAGATTGGTGGACTGCCATGCCAAAAGCACAGTGATGCCATTAGCGGCCAAGGAGATGTGTGTTGTAGCTAGATTACTGCAGCTAATATAATAGGTTGTATCGACAGCAGTGGAACCTACGCATCTGTGTTTTGTTTCACAATGCTGCTAGCATTGTCTGCAAACGCCATTCACTGCCAGCCATCACAAACCGAAACAGTCTAGTATGACCAGTAAAACGCAGGGAGCTGTGCGACGAGGAATGATCGTTACTTCTAGATTGTAAGATGCCACTGGAAGTGGGCTTCTTAGTTTGAGTCTATTTCTCCCTGGATCATAATCAATAACGTTATCGTCCAACAAAATTGCTAATATCCCTATAGATTTACATAATACAGAATAATGATTATACTCTTTACCTCATTATTACGTGTTCAATGACTTAACCCCTTGTTCAATGTTGGTGCCAGACCAGTAACTCCTAAGTTATTTTTGCATCCACAATCCTCCATTTTTATCAAATGTCTGGGCGGCCTTAAATTGAAGGAAGCTACAGAATCAGGGTTTCACAAAAGGTCAGTAAGAAAATCAATGGAAGGATCCTGATCCACTCCTTGTTTGGCCTCCACTGCTCTAATCAATGGCAACCTAATATGCTGAAACACTAATGAAGAGAACAAGACAATAATACATTTGAAAGTCTTCTGAGCCTGGATGGAAAGATCCTGGACATCTTTCCTCTTGCTTAGTTCATTAAATAAAAAGGTAATTTTCTTCTTCTACAGTATGTTTTAACATTAATTAGTACACATTATATTTTAAGATAAAATTAAATGAAAAGCTTGCAGTATAGTGTTTCATTTTCTTATTTTAACATCTGGCCTGATTTGCAGTCATATGCCTATAAGGTTTCACTTTCAATACATGAGATGGTCTTTGGGGATGAAGACTGTATAATAAAATATCACACAGTAAATGTGACACTTGCTAGTCTACCAGAGTATTCCCATATGTCGCCAGTTAGCCTGGTATGTCGTAACGCCACATAAACAAACTCTGACACGTGGACAATATTTATTACTTGTTATTGTATTTGAACTGTGAACTATTCTGGCCAAAATTAGGTTAATTATTACTCACTATATCTTTACATAAGATTATCATCGGCTATGTGAGTGCAATTCTTAAAGACAAATAATGATAATACGAGTGATGGATATTTATGTTGCCTACGGAGAAATGAAAATGACAAGGAACATCATATGTACTGTATGTAAATGGAATGAAAGTAATCAGTTTAATTAAGTTGATTGATTGATAGATTTTTTAATTCAAATGTTACTTCAATTTAAATTACATTTGTTATTGGTTGTTTTAAATTATGCATGATTAATCTACTATAATCTACTGTGAATTTTATTTACTAATTTCAGTTGAATAAAATTTCTACATCCACCGCTCAAAACTTTTTACTGTAAAGATGTTTGATGAAACATTTTAGCCTATTCAATTCAAATGGAAGGATGTCCAATCTGTGACTGTTCTATGCAATGTAAGTAGAATTGTTTTTACAGTAATACAGAAATGCACCATATTTGCACTCACCTTTTCCAGTGAATCGCTGAAAAATCTAACAAGCCTTGTTCAACATAAGGATAAATAATAATGTGCTTTGTTTTTGTGTTTGAGTGTAGATTCCTGTTTTTAGTTAACATTAGAAGAACACAATGTTAGTTTCAAATCTCCATCCATTAATCAATGTTTGGGTGTGTGTGCGTAGCGTGTGCTTGTGTGCGCGCATCATCGTGAGCACTGGCCATATGTTACAATCACAGCCTGTGCCACCTTTGTACACAGTCACTCCCTCTGCAGAAGCCGACCAAGGCTGGAAGACAACAAACAAGAGAGCTTTCATCGCCAGTGGCAGGAAGCCAGCCTTTCACGTCACACTCATTATTCCAGTGTTCCCTTCCCCATCAAACACAAAAACACCTCACAGCAATCAAGAGAGCATAAGCGTATTACACACACATACACACGCATGTTTATTCATTTGTTTATCAGTAAACGCAGTGTTCTTCACACAATGTACACCCTCTCATATAGGTTACAGTAATAGTAGGGCAGAGAGAGAGAGAGAACACACCAAATTGTTAATGTGTGAGACTTGTTGATTTACGTTTTTGTTTGGCGAACATTATTTATTATTTATTTATGTGTGTGTGTGTTTGTGTGTTCACTGTGCTGTGTATATACAGAACTACACAGTCCACACAATATATCTGTTTTACTGTCTATGTTTAATCTATGAAACAAAATTGTTTATATATGTTTAAGGAAATGTGACCTTACAGTAAGTATGTTGTTGATGCAGTACTGACAGCAGCAATACATTTAGCCTCACCCATTTTGAAAGGCCAAGAAACTTGTCATCAGTCACACTTAGAGAAAGTCCCAGAATATCATTTTTAGTTTTGATGCAAAATAGAAGAAGAAACCTGATTCCTACAATATTGGAGATTGTTAGTTTAGTGTCCATTTTCTTCACAATTACCATGGCCTCCAATTGTTCTACAGTTGTTCATTTCAGCATTCAGAAAATATTTATATGACCATTATTTTCTTGCTGGCTCTTTCTGAAACTGTTTACAGTAGCTATTCAACCTTTCATGTTAGGACATCCTTCCTGCCATTCAAAGTGGATGTCACTGGTTCTGTTTTTTTACATCACTGGGAGACTAAATCATAATGTCTCTGACTAAATGTGAGTTTTTTTTGTGATGATTGTATTACTATTAAAGGCTGCAATAGTGTATTTAAGATCCTTTCTACCAAGTTCTGTCTCAACTGACCAGCAGTCAGTCTACCGTGTAAACGAAAAATGCATATACAGTGCACAACCATATTTACACTTTAAGTAATTCCATTATAGTTTTCTTTATCTACTTTATGTTTGCTCAGCTATCTAGCACACAAAACGGGTAACTATTTGAAGTTTGTTTATCAAGACTGACATGACACGACACCTGTCATGAACATTAATGAATGTTTATGACTGTTGTCATTAGCTGTAATTCATAAAGCTTTATTACAATGATTGCAATGGGTTATTTTGCCTTGGTTAATGTCAAGTTGCCATGACAAACACATTTACAGCTATAGCTAAACTGTAGTAGTATTTGTCCCAAGTGCCAAGTCAAAGGTTTGGCACTTTGGCAAAAAGCTAAACAAGAAAGTACACTTAAAGATGTAGTCATGGATTCTGGTGGAAGATTGTTGATATTTGAACACTATCAAGTCAAAACACCTCTCCCTTAAATGCCATATAGGGTGCTGCCTCAGAAGCTTCACTTCCCACATTGGAGGCACATTGCCAAGGCTATGGTAGTGTTGTGTGGTCCGGTCTGCACCACATTTGTTTTGTGTTCCCATTTACAGAGCCATTTGTAGTATGAAAACCAGATGTATGATAAAGTATGGAGCTGGATTCCGGCTGGAACCAAAGGATTCATAGCCGGGATGGTGACAGCATACAGTAAGCTACACGTTCCTTCAAAAGCAGTTTATGGTTTATCGTCATTTATTAATAACATTGCTTGCATAACGGTTACATTTTAACCACTTTTTGAGATACAGAAAACAAACAAAGCTGCCTGGGCTATCAGCAGGAGCAAGTGGTAGATAAAAGGTAGGCTTTCATCTCGTACGCGGCACGGGCGGAATCTACGCATTTAATGGCCGCTGCACTCTTTGTTTTCTCACTGCAAATATTGCTGGTGGCATGATGCCACATATGGCACAGGTGGACACTGAAAAATGAAATATGCAAACTTCTACCCCACGTTTACGAGGTATGGAAGGCCGTTCCCAGTGATACATAGTGGGCATCTTAAGGAAACAAGCATCTGAAGTGCACTCTATGGGAAGCAATGTGGGTCATAATTCAAACTCACCTCTCATCAAAATATTTTGCCTCTCACAAACACTGCCGATAGACAGTACGCTCACATTCACCTCTCACACATACTAATGAGACAATACCTCGCACAATAGCTGCGTTTACATGGACATTATTGGAATTGGGTTAGAAGTCCAACTCGAAAGTAAATGCTCCATTTAAATATAAACGCCTCAATCGGAAGAGAACGGCCCAACCAGATTGAAATTCCATTCCGAAGCGGAGGGGCAGTATAACCCGTTCCATAAACCGATTGAAAGAAAAATGTAAATGGTTAAACCCGATTACTTTCTGGTTGTGTTCTTCTGCGCATGCCCCGTCTTAAGGGCCGTTCAGATTTAAGAAACTACTGTAGCACTGATTCTGACATGCCTACTAAGTGCATTTCATTGATGGCAAATTACCGATCTCAAGCCCTGCCCCTTTCACTTGTCCAACTTTGTTACTGTAACTAGGTTGGACAAAACAGAATAGAAGGCTATTACAGGAAAACAGATAGTGTACTGAGTTTCTGTATGATTCAATAAAATCTCAACTGTTATTGTACGACAGGCGAAAAGAGGCGGGGCTTTGGATGAGTAAACTGTAATGCACACGGACACCATCGTGAGATAATGGCATATTTCAGCATGACAGTCCATGGCCCCATGTCACAAGGATCTGTACACAATTCCTGGAAGCTGAAACCTTCGTGGTTCTCCCACGACCTGCCCACTTGCCAAACAGTCGGTCAGAGAGCAAACTCTGGATAATATCAGCGCCATCCAGTTCCCACGGTTGTTTAAAAAACATTATTGATTGAATAGGAGGGGGTGTATAAAAGTCAGAAAGACTACTTGCTCATTTAGATCTTGGATGTTGGTTTTACTGTTTTTATACTTGCCAGCTCTGTGCTGTTTGTCATTTTAATATGCTGGTCTATATTTATTTAATGTAAAGCACTTTGTGATGTACTGTATCTGTGAAAGGTGCTATATAAATACCTTTACTATTAGGGACCGAATTCTCAGGCTCTTCTTCAAACTCAACCAATCTGAGTTGTGCAAAGTTATGCATCTCAATAAATTTGAATATTATGAAAAAGTTAAACACTTTCAATAATTCAATTGACAAAGAGAAATAGATCAAGTCTGTATTTATTTTAATCTTGATGAGTACGGCTTACATTTAATGAAATCCCCAAAATTTGTATCTCAAGGAAGCCCAGGTTGCTTTGATAGCAGCCCTTAACTTATCTGCATTGTTGGGTTTTGTGTCTCTCACCTTCCTCTTGACAATACCCCATTTCTTTTCTATGGGGTTCAGGTCAGGTGAGTTTGCTGGCCAATCAAGCACAGTAATCCCATGTTGAACCAGTGCGGGCAGGTGTCAAGTTCTGCTGGAAAATGAAATCAGAATCTCCATAAAGCTTGATGTGGGAGTAACAAAAATATGAACATCAACATCAACAATATGATATTTTTTCACAGGCCAGATATAATTGACCAATCCCAAGCCCGCCCCTTTTCCCCTGTCATCCAATAGCAGTTGACCATATTTTGAATCTCACAGAATCTCCATCAACTGTCTGTTTTGCTGTTATAGCCTCCTAAGTCAATAAATGCTTGTACATGTAAACCTAACCCTATCATTTATAGGGAACTAACTTCCGGGAACTGTTTTGAGGCTCCATGATTCGCCATTGCTGTGATTATCTCTTTCTATGGCTCTGGTCCAACCTAGTTACAGTAAAGGCCCATTTCTGCTTCTGCGTCAAACTTACGACGGCGTAGCTACAGCGTAGGTTCAACATGTTATGCTTCTACTTCGGCCGAACGGACCTGTGCGCGTTGACTGTGCATGCGATTGAAGCGAAGCAGCAAAATGCGTAAGTACCATGTCTTAAATGTGCCTGAATTAGAAAACAAATTGAATGTAAATGTTTTGAAAAAAGCATATAAAAATATACATTTCGAGTGAATCTCTTAGTTACACCAACATATATCATAGAAAAGAAACCTTCGTCTTGGCTCCCGATAGAACAAGAGTGTAAAATGTTTTGAAGTATGAAGATACAAATATTTATTTCCAGCGAATCTCTTGATTACATCAATTATCTTAGGAAACAATCAGTGCCGACTCCCTATCTTGTCAAAGTTGTAGTATTTGTTAATAAAGCTAATGTAACAGTGGCCAGCATGCTTTGGCAACGCAGGCCGGGGCCCATGGGTTTTTGGCCTGCCTTGTAAGAGCGTCCGCTCTCTGCGTGGGAGATTGGGGTTCGATTCCCCGAGGGGGACGGACGATCTAGACCAATACTGTCAAGACCAATAATGTCTCGCCACTTGCAGCCATCTTTGAAATGCCGGGGCAGTTATTTAGGAAGATAGTACAGGCAGGTGGCTTACGTCAATGCAACCACACGATTGGTTAGGTTAATGCTTGGCAGTTATAAGGCAGACGATTGGCTCTATTGCATTATGTATTATTATTTGTATATTTTGCCATATTTGCATTTCAGAACTCTACCAGACCTCCATTCACACTTCTCTTAGTGGCATGTCTCCTCTAGTGTCTCTGGTATTAGATCCTGTACACCACCATTAGGTTGTAACAATAATACAGCTAGACGATAACAACGAAATAATGAATATATATTAAATATATATTAAATACATATTAAAATAATAAATATGTTTTGACAATGGCATTTCAATCTCAGCCATAGAAACAGGCACACTTGGCAAATTGCCATGCTTAATGGAACGATATCATGGGTGTTGACATTTAGACAGATACACTAACTGGCTGGCTGCACTCCTGTGGGACGTCCTGGCTTGGGATGTCAAATCACCTGCCTGCTAGCATTAATTCAGTTCAATTATATTTTCCATTTAGTCTCACGAGCACCTTGTGCATTAGGCTGATGTTTAAACCAACTCGGCTATGGTCACCATGGAGACAACCAGTTGGAACACAGATCCCTACAACAGCCTAGTAAAGAAAATGTGTATTCACTTTTTGACTTGATTGACTCAATATTCATCATCAACCTTGCATAAAAGAAGGCTTAATATGACACCTGGTAGATAGTTCCATAGAGTACAGTGTATTCACTGTGCTAACACTGTGGATGTGGGATGAGACCGGGCAGACAACAGTAAGCCAATCAGCGGTCAGCTAAAGATGTTCCTAAAATGGTTGTTTGGAAATGACATATATATAAACGTAACAAAGCCTTGACAACCAAATGCTGCACATTATGCACAAGCTAACATATTATATAGGAACAGAATAGAAATGGGGCTTGCAATGAGCATAGACTGTTCTGAAAACAAGAGTGGTTCATCTCCCACTAATCACTGGGTATAGTTCATTATGTACAGAAGGCGGATGAAAAGAGAGGAATAGGACGATTAATAATGACTCGTCATTATTAACATCATTAACCCTGTCTCAGTTTAGCCTCTTCCCCGCTAACTTGCTATACAATTATGGTAGAGCTGACAGTTGATACAAACGTCATGCACACAACAGCGTCTTAGTTTACAGCAAGGTTATTCTCAGTATACACATGTGCAAACACCAGCAGATGAATAGCCAAGGGCCCAGTGTAACCGTGTTGAACATTCTGCTCTCCAGGTATTTAGTCCAGTTGCTTACACCATGCTTCCAATCCTCTGAATCCCGTAGACTAGTGCACGGCCCACACGACCTCTCGTGTAGACGATTATAAAACCACACATGCACACGCACGCACACGCACACCCACGCGCGCACACACACGCACAAACACAAAATGATTACGGTAATGGATGGAGATTTGAAACTAACGTTGTGCTCTTCTAATATTAACTAAAAGTAGGAATCTTGCACATGTTAAAGTTACAGTGCACACTATTATTTATGCTTATGTTGAGTTACAGTAAAAGACACACACACCTTACAAAGGGTTTGTCATGTTTAAGCTTACTGACTGTTTCAACCTCTACAAGGGGGCTTGCATACAGTACTGCTGTTCCAGTGAGTACTTTTTAATACTTTAGATAGTGTTGTATATTAGAATGTGCCAGAGGCCGGGTGCTGTAATCAGGGATTCACGGCGGATGGAAAGGTTTGCCTGAGTGACAGATACATGAATAAAAGTTATTTAAAAAATAAAATACATAGTCACTTACAGCATTGACCTTTAAAGGTGGTCACAGGGTGAGGCCGTGTACTGGCATGAGAGATAGCAATCTATTCTAGTCTGAAAACACATACATACAGCAAAATGATAATCCAAATCCTAAACGCAGTTTGTCAAGGGGTCAGTGCTAATCCTGGTTTTGTGTTTACTGTCCAAATATATTAGAATGATGTATATCGAATAAATGTTAAAGGAAATAGCATGTGTCGTCATCTGAGAAAAAAAAAGTTGAATGTTTGAATGTTTTGCATGAATGCCTTGAGTTATAGGGGGTTGTAAGCAACTAATCATATTCAGAGGATGTTAAAGGGGACAGGATATGGACTGCAGAGGATGTGGCAACATTTGCATATACAGACTTCAGAGCAAAAACCTCTCGAAACATATTAATAATATCATTGAATAGGTTCAACTTCATTACATATCTGCAGTGAAAATATTGTGACAAATGTGTGGGGAGTCCTATTTTAAAAGGTTAACAAAATATCAAAATTGTATTAATTTCTTAATATAGCACATCACTACAGAACACACACACACACACACACACACACGCACACACACACACACACACACACACACACATCTAGCCACATTGCTAGATCCCTGCCAAGTTTGATAAACAGGCCACTATGATATACTGTACATTTTGGGTTTTGAAAAGTTAAAATAAAAAAAGCCTGCCACACATAGCTGTAATAAATTCCCACATGGCCTAACATAATCTAATCTATATACAGTAGCACAGTAAATCACCAAGAAACAATTGTGGTCTGAGAAGGTTGACACTGGCTGTGGTACACACACCTTGTGTGCTACAGCCAGTGGGAAGAGCAGACTGTTTGTTTGAAAGTCAAGACTTGTTTTGGCTGTGCCATGGCAACGTACCGCAGATGTGATGAGTCTAACACACACAGGACTGCAGACAAGTCTCTCAAAGGGCGTTGCGCACAGCCGATTTGGATTATTATAGCAGCCAATACGAATGAGGATCGGGTGTGCTGTGCTAGAACAGAGGTGCGTTCAGAATTGCCAAACAGTGGCGAACGTTTGTGGCAAACGTGTTAGCTTTGAACATGAATTCTGAACTAGTTGTGTAAACATTCCAAAAATATTAGATTTAAACTGTCACCCTCCATCCAATGTCAATGTGTGTTTGCTGAGAACTGCCTCCTCAAACCAACTGCTTTTGCAAACTGTTAAAATATGTTTGCGAACGTTCGCAAAACGTTCGCTATGTTCGTCAATTCTGAACGCACCTCTGATATAGGTAGAACCAGAGCCATGGAAATAACAGTTACGCCAACGGAAGTTAGAAATTGTCATTGGTCACTTGGTTCATGGAGAGGCTAAACCTATGGCACAATAGTTCCCAGAAGTGCATAGCGGGCAGTTTGAATATATAT
>JAODTR010001384.1:0-13391 GCA_025399935.1 Amblyopsis rosae
GGTCACATTACCATGAGCTACACAGTGTGTCCTTTCGGTTAAATAAGAACTAAACCATGAAAATGCCACCCCATTCACATCAAGATATGTTTTTAATCGCTTAAGGAGCAGGTTATGGTCCACTGTATCAAAAGCTGAACTTAAGTGTCCCTGTTGCATTTAGTGTGCCTGGTGATGGCGACATGGGCCTCGATAGAGGCAGGCAACATTTTCGAGGCCACCTCTGCCAAGCAACCTCACGCCCACGCAGATACACTTATCCGTAATCATCTGTAATCATGGCTACGTTACCCAGGCTTAAGTGCTTGCACGTTCAGCGGTGGAGATTAGGATGGAACAGATATTCTGAGCTTTTCCACTAGGAAGAAACACAAGGCCAACCCACCCTCCCGCTGTGTCCATTCTACACTGACACTTTCACTCTAGTCAAAGGACTTCTCTACCCAAAAGTAGAGTTCCATATGGGCTGTATCTGAACCCATTTTATTTTGAAGGTGAGAGTACTGTACAGCTATTCTCTGATGTATGAGTGTGCTCTACTTGGTGTACTGTAGAGACTTAAGAGTGGTTGAGTATAAAATTCAACTGGGTTCATTTGAAGTACAGGTTTTGATGAAGGTTTCACAGAGATTATATTAAAGAAGTCCATAGTGCAATGCAGGGGAGATTCAAGGATCAGACCTTTATGGGTGCTCAGCCCCTAATGACAATGTGCTGTACATGCAAAGATGTCTAAATCACAAAAGTCACTGTAGGCCTAACAATCAATAAGAGACAATAATCTATATGTTTCTATGTTTGCATTTGCAATGGCATACATCTTGTTTAAACATTGGTGAGGGGATGTTAAGCAGGGGGTCTGGGGGCACAACTTATTGGTAAAGGGCTGAAACTTTTCACTTAAAAATTCAATCAGAAATAAAATTTAAAGTATTTGTTGTTTTAGGAGTGCTGAAAATAATTGTAGGGGTGCTCAAGCACCCCTAAAAGGGTCTAGAAACACCTATGGTGCAATGATTCATAGTTCAAGATACTAGCAAATATATTTAATAGATGCAGTGTATTGCAATACAGAGACAATAAACATATTCCTGTTTTTGATTCACGCATTATTGTATTACATTGGAAAAAACTAAATCCAAACGTTTTAGTATAGATTTTATTTTTATTTTGTTGATGGCAAAAGTCCACAACCTCAAGGCTTAGGCAATGTTTGTTGTGAAGTTTGATTAGCTTTACTTCTTCTTCTTATTTCTCCCCCGTGTAATTAGGACATTATGTCCATTGTTCACTCATGCATATAGATTCATTTGACTCTTGTGCCTGGTTTAAAATTGATCTATAATTGCCTATACTAGTATTCTCATTGTGGTTATTGGGAAAATGTCAACATCACATTAATACATTGTTATTAAACACATCTTAGGAAAGACAATGTTACTGTTAGCTCTATTCAGACGGTAATATGTGGATAGGTGGAACTGTAGAGTTTTGACAGGGTTTATTGTAAAACGCAAGCATGCTGACCCATTCAGACTTACATGGTGCTCAGATCCACAGTACACATTTACAGATGACTCACGTCAACACTTTATTATATTATTTATCCAGCAATTCCATTTCACTTTTTTTGAAGTGACGGGTAAATTATTGCCTTCCAGCAAAGACAAGATTAGTAAAATCGTATTGATTGAAATATAAAAATTAGGAAAAGCTCTACTACAATTCTTTAGATGATATGTTACAAATAATATTGGCACCAATATATTTTTTGTTTAGCTGGCATATTGCTGTAGTTTGAATGATGATGTAATAAAACAGATTTTTACAATTGGTTAAATGCTTTTGTCAATAATTCCACAAATCTTCAGAAAGCCAACTCAACAGAAGTCTGTGGCTCATGTTTTCATTGCTTTGCCTCAAAATGAAGTCGGTGACTACATATACCAAATTTAATCTCTTAATTATCTTCTCTTTCAAACTCAGCTACCAATAAAGCTATATGTATTCAGCGCACAGTGTACTCTTCAAAGCTGTTAAGTTAAAACTAAAATATAAATGCTGCAAGAGCTCAACACAAATATAATTTGCTAAATGTCTCTCTCTCTCTCTCTCTCTCTCTCTCTCTCTCTCTCTCTCTCCATAAAGTATTTTAACTGTAAATCACATTGAGCTGCATTTCTTGTATGAAAATGTGCTATACAATTAAAGTGTATTATTACTGTCATCAATGAGTTGGTGCAGTGCTCCAACACATGTTTTTTTCAGAGAAATAACAGACTAGCAAACAATAATATATTTAGATGTTGAAGGTTTCCTGAATAATCATGGTGTGAAGTGCAGAGATGCAAAATATACAGAAAAGTGGTTTAGGAAAGGGTTTTATTTGAGGCTGAATCGTTGTCAGTATACAAGTATACAAGTATACAAGAGTTCAGAAACAAGGAAAATCCACAGGCAAATGTAGGCAGGAAAAGGTAAAATATACATGCAAATATAATCAGCAAATATAAACAAGCTGAGAAGCAAGGCAATGAACACGGGGGACTAGAGACAGGGAAAAATAATTTAGTAACAAACAGGAACACAGGTATATAAATATACACTGGGAGACGTGGAAACAGTGAAGTAATCAAAGACGCATAGGTGTGAGGACGACAGAAAGCCAGGACCGGAACTCTTCACGTGAAGCCATTCACTCACATAGGATGAGGATGCTGAGTATCGGCAGAGGATTTCCAAGGATGGATGAGACATGCACAGATAAAAGAGGTGATTATGAGTGTATTGCAAGAGGACATAAGGTGTTACATTGATTAGAATTTGGTACTAAATGCAGAAGTATAACTATGTATATTGTATGTATGCTTGTATATATAGCTGTAGTAGTGTTTATACATGTTGTATTCACTCAATTCATTTACCCTTGTGTGGTGTTTACTTTTTGGACCCTTTGGAAGTGTTGAAACCACAATAATAATAAAAATAATAATCATTTTTTAATTATCAGTTTAGATAAAATGTATTGCATAATTGTTCATGTATTCCTGTAGAATGCAGTAGTATACAGTACACATTATCATTCCGTATAGAATGCTGGGTACTGTATAAAAATAGTTTCTCAAGCCAAACTATTTCATCTTTCTCTACATGCTTTCTGTTTTTGTTGTGTTTTTGAGCTTACAGTGTTATGAGTGACAAAGTGTTCCTTTTCCCTGTATTGTTTTGGTGGATTGGGTGTATTGTCAGTGTACGTTTAAGTGGTTTTGTGGATTAAGTGCATTTTGGGCATGAAATTCATTCCAAGATCAGCTGCATATTTGAGAAGACAACGGTGTGAAGCAGTTTTATTTTTTTATAACTCTACTAGACTGAGTATTTTCATAATGTTTATTTGGCAATTGCTCCATGCGTTGTTTGAACACTATACTGTATGTAAAGCCAGCTATGCTGAATCCCCCCTTGTGTTCTATGGGTGCATTATGTGCCCGCCTCACTCTTAATTCATCTCTCCATCACTGATCAGGGGTCTGCTGGAGGTGTTTCAGCTGGACTTTGTGCCCACTGACGTGTCAGAGCAGGCCGCGAGCCACAGCATCACATGGCGCCTGGAGCTGCCCGGGAACATCAGAGACGTTGGCATCCTGCGGATCTACACCACCCAGAGAGACTGGGTGGGCCTGGCTCCCTTGGTCATGGTGGGTGTATATACTGCGTGTGTGTATGGTTAGTTTGATTTTCATGAGCCTTCATACACATTGTACTGTATAGGAGTTTACACTTACAACCTCATTATCATCATGATGTGGATGAAACAGGACAGAGGGTACTTTGTATACACACTGTACTGTATAGGAGCTTACACTTACAACCTCATTATCATCTTGATGTAGATGTAACAGGAACGCAAAAGGATCCCTAAACTGTTGCCACAACGTTGGACGCTTTTTACACAATTGCCTAAAGATGGCCCCACACTATAGGATTTTTAAACCGATTCTGGGTCTGATATGTTCCTCTGACAAAAGTGGGGGGCGAGGCAACCGATAATCTGCCCAAATGAGCCTGTAGTGTGAGAAGATTATTGTTGCTGACTTGCTTGGAGACTTCTAAAATTTGAATAAAATATTGGGAGCCTCTGACTGTGAGTTACAACACCATCGTCATAGATACAAGCAACCATGTAGGTAGTCTCAGCCTCTTCCGTTCATTAGCACTACATCACATAAGCAACTCTGTGCTGAATGCCTGATGCATACTGTATGCCCTTGTAAGCTCGACACAGGACTTTCGGACTTTCGGGAAGTAAAACTGTCATTAGCCATTGGCTGTTAGCATTGCCACTCACAAGTATATATCCATAATTTTGGGTGCAATGATAGTGCAGTGCTTTATTTACTCATTTAAATGTAAACACGTATTTTAATCAGTAACTGTAGCCTACAAATTGCACAGATTTGTGCAGAAAATGTGACACACTCAAGGGCTACTACGGCAACGGCGATCTGTGTATTGACGGCATGATTGACAGTCCACCTCCCTGTTTGTTTGCTCACATTTGATACGCAAGTTTGTGTGCCACTCTGAAATCTTTTGGGATAATCGCCAACTGTGGTCCTGCAACTTGACTGAATTGTCTAGTGTGTGGTAATGTAGGATACAAATATAAAACAAAGGTTTTTAAAATCTGATTTGAAAATCTTGTAGTGTGTGACCAGCTTTATAAGACTTTGGATTCTGCATTACGTTTACCAACCAACTCTAAAATAGACACACTATGCATTCTAGTAGGCAGCATTCTCCTATAGGCATCTGCCAAATGCAGATTCATCCATCAGAGAGCCAGATAGTGAACCGTGATTCATCACTGCAGAGCGCACGATTCCACTGCTCCAAGAGGTCAGTGACGCTGTGCTTCACACCTTGCCATTGCACATAGTGATCATAGGCTTGTGTGCAGGTGCTCAGCCATGGCAACCCATTGCATTAATCTCCCGACACAGTCCATGTGCTGACGTTTGCTTCCTTAGGCAGTTAGGAACTGTGTAGTGAGTGATGCAACAGAAGACAGGCTATTTTTACGTGCTACGCATGCACTCGCCGGCCTTGCTTTGTGAGTGTGCGAGGTCTACCGCTTCGTGGCTGAGCTGTTGTTCCTTCTAGACGCTTTAGCACTTAACAGTTGACTAGGGCATATTTTTCTGAAAAGTATATCTGTGGCAAAGGTTTCATCCTTATGTACTGAGCTTTTCTTTTCAGTGCCCAACCCATTTTACTGCAAAAGATTGTCTATGGAGATTGCATGGCTTTGCGTTTTATGTTATACCGCCGCTTAGCACCTAAAGTCAATGTTTATTTCAGGATCCCTATTACTGTAACTGATGCACTGGCAATTAGCTAGTCTTCCTTTGTATGTGTGATTTGGTGTGTTTGTATGAGCATGTGATTTACCTATACACACGTTATACTGTAGACTGTGCCCATGTGTTTTCATGATTATCAAAAACAGTTGTGTTTGTCATTGTACAAGGAAACAATACAATGAATTCCCATAGAAAGAAAGAAAGAAATATGGAAAATAGAGGAAGATCTTAGTGACGAATGGATTCAAAATAGTGTAAGTAGAAATACAGGATAAAACCACAGTATCAACCACAGTTCCAGGAGGCTGTGTAAATAAGGCCTGCATATTAATCATTAAACAGGCCTATGTGACTGTAGGGGCATGGTTATGTATGACTCGCAGCCCACCTAATTGGTGTGTGTGTGTATGTGTGTGTATATATATATATATATATATCGATGATGACACATGGCTAACCTGTGCTGTATATAGCCGCAATTAACGCTGCATTTGTGTCCTCGTTATCGCGTGTAGCTGTTCCAGTTTGACCAGAAACAGCAAACTGCCCGTTCCCCCAAGTACGTTGGGAATTAACCTCCCTCCCATGTACATTAGTTAAATCAACAGAGACTGTTCAATAAATGAATGTCTATTGCAGTTCTTATAGGCTGATGTCGTAGAGAGGAAGGCTACAGGGGCTCTCTAAAGTGTGCTAAGTGAAGAGGAGGTGCACTGAGCGAGCGATGTCTGCCGGGGTAGGAATCTGTTAATTGTAGAGAGGCCCCATGTCACTTGGCTCCACAGTGGTGGAATACGAAACAGGTCAAGAGAGGTCTCTCACTCACACACTCACTGTTAATGAAGTTGGCATTCATCGTCAGTGTAGAAGAGCCTTTAAGAGGCTCAAAATTCATGATAATGCACTTGAAGGGAAATAAATGCGGGCATACTTTGTGACATGGCCGCGTGTGCTGGATTGACAGTTTTGTTTACATAAAAGGTTAAGGGATATAAAAATCAACCACATTCCAAACCTTGATGGAAAATATACAACATTTCTAGTTTTGTTTTAATGAGCAAAACAGCTTTTTAAATTGGTGTTTGTCAAGTTTTGTCAGTTGTGCTACGGTGTGTGCCAGTCCATGGAGATGAATTGAGCTTCACCTAATGGATAATTAATCCCACTGAGAAACACACAGTAAATAATGTGAGTATCCGCCTTTGCTCTGGCCTAAACTATATCTATTGTGTAAAGTGTATCCTTGAAAAAGGGCTTTCTATCTGTCAAGGTTTCATTATGGTGGATTTACACAAAGAGTACAAAGGCTATATGTACTGTAGATTCAACTGGAAATTGATATACCTAATATTTATATTGTTTGTGTAAACTAGGAAAGCAAACTGGCTCTTTGCTTTGAAAAGAGCTAGTTGAGGTGGTACGGTCATCTAGTAAGAATGCCCCCTGGATGCCTCCCTAGGGAGGAGTTTCAGCCATGTCCAGCTGGGAGGATGCCTCGGGGAATACCCAGGACTACTGTAGGTGGAGAGATTATAATTATTATTATAAAGGGAAGTTTGGGATCCCCTGCTGGAGCTGCTGCTCCCGTGACTAGATTATATACAGTATACAGTCAATGCCACGGTCATTTTGTTTTGACAATTTGTTTCAAAGTAAATAAAGTGCAAATGCATTGTTCTTAGTTGTTCTTACATAGTTTTCATAAACAATCTGCAAACATTGCTTTGATTAAAGCCAAACAGGCATTTTGAAATCTAATTTTTAGCATATTAAATTACATTTAGATAAATTAGATTTTCAAGAAAGAGGAAACCAATATAGGTGAGGTCTGAGCAGGGCATACTACGGGTTGTAGTGAAGATATGGAGAGACAGAGAATGGATGAAGAAAGCGAGATTGGGAAGTGTCAGAAGGAGCAAAACATGACAGAGATAGTGGTGGTGGAGTCAGGGCTTTGGACCCCACTGTATTTATTTATAATTCAAAAAAGATTTGTAGCAGCTCTAATGAAATGGCTTTTTGCGTCTTTCAGCAATGGAGTGACCCTGCCCATTAAATCACAGTAAATTAAGTCTCCCTAGTAAGTAATTCACTGATTACAGTTAGACCCCCCTTCCTCTCTCACACACACACACACATTACTGAATGACATTGCCAGCAGATCATTTTGCTAGCAGATCCCTCCCAACTCTCTGACAACAGCCTCTGTTACATGCTGCTCAGCAAGAAGATGCTAATGGCTTCTCTGAGTGTTTCATTTTCCACTTTTTGATGCGAATTTACCGCTTCAACCTTTCCTTGAGGATATTTAATGGGCTGCTCCATGCTCCACAGGGTTTTCTTTTCCAAACGCCGAGCACTTTCTCTGCTGCAGTACCAGAGGGCCCCGTGTAGCGGTGCAGATTGCACTGCGATACTGCCCTGGCTTACGCACGGGTCAACGTCGCAGGGTTAAACTGGAGCGTGTCCTGTTGGAATTGCGGTCAGCAGCTGTCAAGCTGGGAGAGTTCAGCAGTCAAGCTGCCACAGAACATCTGGCAGACGCTAAGTCCACAAGCACCGGGATGGAGGAAAAAAAAACAACAAAAAATAAACACACACACACACACACACACACACACACACACAAGCATCACGCACACATACAAGCACCATGCACACACACGCGAGCTAGATGCGGCCGGATAAGGAAAGTATGGTGTTAAAACGAAAGAGCTCGTGGTGTCAGCGTCAGTCAGCTAACACCATGAATGCCTTCATCACCCAGTCAATTCACGTGTAAGGCGAGGGCTGATGGTATGAAACAAAGGCTAGGTCGCATGACAGCGTATACGCCGGGGCCATGTAAGAGCTAAGCTGCTGCTAAGCACCCATGCAGCCCTAGAAGAGTAAAGATAAAGGTGTAAAAAAGTTTAGGTGTTGCTGTTTGTGGATATTTATTTTGATGCACGCGCGTGTGTGTGGTGGGGTTTACATTTCTTGTGTACATATGGAATATATGGACGTACACACACCATACGTTATCAACTGTTTCAATGTTTTCTAATCATTGCTGGGCTAGCCTGGCTCTTGCTGGGCTACCCTTTCTCTTGCTGGGCTAGCCTGGCTCTGCCCGACTATTTCTCCAAGACGAATATCCGCTGAGATTATAGTCGGGAAATCCTGTTTTCATTTTAGCGTTCACATGGGTACCATGGATGGCGGACCAATCAGCGAGCAGTCGTGGTGGCTAAGTGTGATGACGTTAAAGTAAAGCGTTTGTTTCTAAATGGTGGTAGAGCTAGATGATGCAATACAAACAGTTGAGGCAATGCCGATTGGTTAAAGGCTGCTCAGAATTAAGTTATTTCAGAATTAACCCAAACTACGCTCATTATAATGCAAAGAATGTTATCAATCACCAATGAAGCGGGTCCAGACCTCATTCACAAAGGGTGCATTGGGTGTGGTTACAGTATATAGTACCATGTTATGTCATGTATACATGTTGTGCTTTAAACGTGCTTGACAATCCTCCTGCTCCCTCTCTGCCTTTCCTCCCTGCTCCCTGGACAAAGTCTTGCTCAAGCCATGTGACAGTGTATGCTGCAGCCTCAGAGCTGTAAACCATACCGGCCATTGTAAGGAATCTATCTTGCGTTAGTCAAGCAGGATGTCTGAATGGCTAGCAGTTACTCAGCAGCGCTATGCTACACATGGTATTGATGTAGTGTACTGTAGCTAGCCTCTTCTAGGAATTCAATAAAGAATGTTACGCTGCCTTTATATTGTTGTCGCTTGTCTCTCTGACCACTTTCTAATGTATTATTTCAGAGTAGATATTCTGGTTGGAGCCAGGTTAGACAATGTAAACAAGCCAAAAAACGTAATGTCGTACAAATACTGTAAGAGAGAAAAATGCTTTCATGGCTTCGTGAAGTGCACATTCAACATGGTTGTGGCACGGTGGGTAAACAGATTACTTATTTTATTAGATCTGGATAGTGAAAGCCCGAACCTTGCGCCTGCGGGGAAGTAACTCAAACTGTCTGCAGGTGAAAAGACAGCTACTGTCTGTAAATGTGCGTCTTTAGCTGACAGTCTCTCTTTTTTCTGTCTGCCTTGTCCGTGTACTGCAGAATAGGGATGTTCTGAACACTGCCGTGTTGACTGGGAAGACGGTGTCCATCCCTGTGACTATTCTGGCAGTAGAAGCTAGCGGTGCGGTCACCGACGTCACCAACTACACCAGGTGTCGGTCTACAGATGAGAATGTCCTCAAGGTAAATTCAAGATTATAATCTAATCTGTTCACACCAAGGACTATAATGATTCACTTGAGATTACACTATACAGTGTATTGTAGTATTATGGAACTAGTATGGTTTTCCTGTGCCTATTACCACACGTGGTCAACATGTAAGCATCCTTAAAGTGTAACTGCACCCCAGCTCTGAGCCTAACCACCTGCTGCACAACTTTGAATAATGCGTCAAGGATAGGGGAGGGGCTGAGAGGGGGACCCCATTAACATTAAAGTTCTATCTTTTGAATTTGGTTGCGTACGCTGGTTTTCACACACAAAGTGCGATGTATCAAAATTAACGTGATGTGAGAATGTGCGGAGTGCACTGCAAAATCAAGTCTGACTCTAGCGTGTCGATTTCAAACTAAAAAGTATCAAACCTCCAGTTACTTTAAGGCAACATGGTGTTGTCAATGAAAAAAAACATATCCGATAACCACAATCATGTAGCATAATGCGGTTAATGTTTAACATCAGAAAAGCCAAAACCCAACTGTATATTCATGTAAGCAACATAATAATGTAGGTGTGTCAAATTAATTAAAAATCTAAATGAATATACTTGACAAATTCTGTCCCCATTGGGACCCGAACCCCGCTCCCGCAGATTACAAAACGTTGGCTTTAGCAAAGAGCCCAAGGAATCTCTATTACTCTCTAGAGCATTCTTGAGGTATCAGAGAATGAGATTTACTTAATTTAAGAGTAGGCTACTGCACAATGTTAACCGGCTAGCCATCGTTACATAGGCTTACTGTAGTCAACCTCTCTATACTGCCATTGTCGCACCCTTCTCACTTCTCACAGATTAAATATCTTACTCACTGTGCAAGAAGATCGCCATGCGCTGGAATTGTCTCTGTTTAAGAATATGTGCTGTTGCTGAGTCTCACAGACATCAATGAGGCAATTACGCATGGATCCATGCACCGGCATATACTTTTTAACCAGTTCTAATTCATCACTTATGTTAATTATCTAATATCATTCTGTTATATCATTTTTATCACTTTCATACTGTATTATTGACATAGTATTGACAATGTATTTCAGCTTTCTTCCTGTGAGTTTAGCTGCCACACTTTCAACTCTTCCCTTTATCGACTTTGATATCCGACTATTTCTTTATAGTTTCGGATACGGTACGGCTCTCGGAACCCGATGCATTGACTGCTGTAGTCATTTGCCACTCTGTTGACTTTCTTTTATTGCTGATACCAGAGGACAAACATATATAACAAATATAAAATGTATCCTTGCCTCCATCTCTGTGATCAAAACGTCGATCTCAGTAAGTTAATTTTGTTTTTCTTTTGTTTTACACGTTTTGCGGCTGGATAAGCTGGACAACAGATGAGGACATTTATTACCATTTTCATAGTAATTTATGGGAGGAGCTAAGGCGGGGTCAAAGGCTTGTGCACGTACGCTAAAATACACTAAAATACACTAAAATACACGTTTATTGGGAAGGGAAGATGCACAGGACCTGGCATGGTTTCATATATCTGACATTTTCTGTGCGTACGCGCTTTTCGAGTTTTGAGTGTACGAAATATTTTAGTATGAAAGCGGCGCAATTGTTGATACATGAGGTCCCAGGTATGTCCCTTGTTCACACTTTTCCCAGGAGGCTTTGCTGCAATGGGTTTAACATAGCTCGCCCAACCTTCTATTAAATATATTAAATGCAGGGCTTCATTCAGAAAATGAACTTAATTCATACCGTAGGCACATTTACATAAATAGCAGTCCCGTTGATTCTGAGTTCTGTGTCTAACCGACAGTATACCCTGTGTGTGTGTGTGTGTGTGTGTGTGTGTGTGCGTGTGCGTGATACCCTGGAGACCCTGGGAGGCGCAGATCGTCCCACGTGTGGCCTCCTTCCACATTAACCCCTGTGTGTCAAAACACGGCAGATAAAAGCAGGACTCTCCTATGCGGCACTACGTCTGATCTCCTGATCCGGCCGCTCAAGTACTCAACACAGTGTTGTGACCTCCACATAATAGGTCTGTGTCGGTGAAACAGCTGCGCCCAGGAAAAAACACGTTGCCATGGCAAATGGGGAGAGAGAGAGAGAGAGAGAGAGAGAGAGAGAGAGAGAGAGAGAGAGAGAGAGAGACGGGCAAGGTGGACAGGCAGGCATGTATGCAGGTGTCCACTGAAACATATGGCAGATAGATGGCAGATAGATAGACCTAACTTGAATGCAGAACCACAAGAACATTTACGAAAGAAAGTACAAAGAGGTGCAAATGAACCTTAAGAAAGGGGATGTATTTCTCCCATTATGTGATGTGGCAGCCGCTGTATTCATGAGCGTACAGGGTGGTACAGTAGGCACAATGGGTTGTAATGACTTCTACTATTAGTTTAATCCAGTTATTATTAAGACAGGATGAAGGCTAATGATGAAAACATGGTGCTTTTCTTTTGTGGTGAGAGGTCGACATTTAAATGGTGTCTGGGATTGTATTCAGAAATCTGTGCTCTGCTACAGACACACACACACACACACACACACACACACGCGTATGCGCGCATGTGCAGGGAATTGAAGGTAGACTGGACTTATATTTCAGAACCGGTCAAGGCACAAACAATCTCACTTATCGTTGTTATGTTTAACAGCAAAGCAAGAAGTTTCTTTTACATGACAATGTCAGTGCGTTCCGCAACACAACCAGTGCATTCATGGTACTGTACTGGACTGTTCTCGCCTTGCGAAACCATCATGATCTCGCTATCAGCTTCAGCTTGACTTTGCTTCGTACGGTATATTTACTGTGTGACCAATCAGTGTTATACTGAAAGCTATGGGCGTGGCTTAGGTGGACAGACAGTGAATGTGAGTCTTGAAAATGACAATGGCGTGGAAGAGGATTCATACTGTAGTGCTGCAATAGCATATGTTTTAATTTAATTTATTAGAAGAGGAAAGAACGACACTAACGGTTGTTCTAAATGAAAATATGTTTTCACTCATCTTCCGACTGGCTTCAGCAAGAGCTGAAAGGTCTCTGCTGGTTAACAGGTTTGTCCAATCACCTGCCAAGGATTTCTTGAAAGTGCCTGCCCTTTTAAAACGGTTTCAATGGACTCCAGACGGTTCTGAGTAAACCGTTCGGTGTGTTGGGACTGTTCGGGCCTTTGTCTCGATTTAACTCACACGGTTTTGGTCTCGTTCTCCATAAGAAATGCAGTCTGACTACAACACGCACGAACGCGCTCTCACGCACACACACACGCACACACACGCACATGCACGCAGTTAGAAGAGAACGAATGATGAGTTTTTTATCAGTGGAAAGTTTTGACGCACCAGAACTTGAACACAGATTGGCTTCACCACAACACTCCCACCCATCTCTCCTGCGCCCCTCTCTTCCCCCACTCTCTCCATCATAGCCTTCCTCTCCAGTATGCCACTCTACTCTCCAGTCTAGTACCCCCCAATTACCTCTGTGGAGCTATATAGCTGTTTGTTAAGATAAGTGAGTCAGAGGTGGGGATAGGCTCCCGGTGTTAAATAAGACACTGTTGTGTTTCGCTGTGAATTGCACCGCTGGCAACCGTTGCAGTGCTTTTCCATGCAGTGTACCAGAGCTAATGGGGGCAGAGGCTATTATGCAGGAAGTTTCACAGTGTACAGGGATATACATTTACATACACTCACCTAAAGGATTATTAGGAACACCTGTTCAATTTCTCATTAATGCAATTATCTAATCAACAATCAC
>JAODTR010001395.1:0-13391 GCA_025399935.1 Amblyopsis rosae
GTGGCACAAGTCTCCGCCTTGGCATGCCTGTGTCAGCAGGAGTAGACACGCCCCCTAGCCACTACTAACCTCACAAAACTATTTGTAAACTATTACACATTTGGTCGAATTCACCAAACATCTCCTAGCATTTCGCTATCTTACCATTCTCTGTGGGTGTAAAAAAAAGAATCTGATACTGCTACACAGCCCCGACCCCCTAAATAAAAAACAAAGTGGCGAAAACCGCTCACATTAACAAAGCCGTAGTAATAAGATTTGCTTCGGAATGCGTTTCGATGTGGAGCGGTGCCGCGGACACTATGTACAGTAAGTTGTAACGCAGTAAGGCCACATTTAGACGTAACTTCTTTTTTTTTAAAGCGATCTGCGGTCTGGGCATGTTTCATGTAGAGAAAAAAAGCAGCTGATTCAGTTGTTACGATTGTTATGGGAAACGGCAGGTCTCACTACGCTGCTTGCGAACTGTCAAAAAACGGATGACGTAGGGCGTTTTCTTCTGAGAAGTTGAACTCCTTCCCACTGAAAAAGAAGCCCAGAGCTGCTGAATAAAGCACCTGCAGCAGCGTTTACTTGAATCCCCCATGGCGCTTTTAAAAACACGGTCTGCTCCATAGGGTTATAATGTAAAACAGAGGCCGACAGCTTCCAGAAATAAGTTACGTCTGAACGCGGCCAAAGTGTTACGTTACAACCTCCCTCCAAGGCTGCAACATAAATAGGTAGACGCCACATGCTTCTTAAAGAAAGTTAACTACATGCATTAACATAATATAAAATAACCAAACAATATGGAGTGTGTCAGTCTGTAAGTGAATGCAATGAATTATGTGGTACATGTTGTATGCTAAGAGGAACACAACACAACTGTGCTCCCAGCAGACTCAAATAACGTCTGCTCAGGTGATGCTCATCATGGCAACGATGCTGCTCCCTGTCCTCGCAGGGCAGGGATGTCACAGTAAGTTACATAAAAATCACTCTCCGACACCTCAAGGATGCTCTAGCAAAAGATGCTAGCGCACTTGGGCTTTTAGCCTCCTCGACGGAGCGCTCACCGCTTACACGGGAGATCTGAGATTGAGTCCCGATGTGGACAAACTCAGTTATACGCCTACAAGAACCTGCAATTGAGTTCATGTTTCTGTCACACACATACACATACACATACACACACACACGCGCACACACACACACACACACACACACACACACACACAGAGGGATATATTGGGCTCCATGTAAATGTTGGAAGAACCCCAGCAGAGGTGCACCAGATGTATTAGTGGCTATTCATTATGGAGAACGCTGACAAGTCACTATAAAACCACAATTTACAGCATGAATTAAAGCTTGCATCTGCACATGGCCCATCGGTGAGTGGTTTCTCAACCAGCTCATTTGAAGACTATGTTGTTGTTTCATTTCAGCTTCCAGTAACTTGACACAAAATAGCCCACAACGTCTTGGCAGAGTGGTCAGTTAGTCAGCAGTGGATGCCTCAGCATATCATATTGCCTGCTTGCTAACACACTTCACAATTATTTCTCCCAGCAAGAAGAAGTGATAACAACAACTGAAAAGGTTATACAGTAATCCCAGCTGTTGCAGAAGCAGCTGATGTGATTGCGTTGCACGAGGCCTGCTTTGTAATAAGTCAGGCAGTGAGTCATACCTGCTGGCGACTGTCTTTGTCTGCTTGATATACCCATGGAAAGTTAAGCTGTCATAATTAAAGCATGTCGAGTCGTTTTATTTCGCATATGGTACCACAACATGTCTATTTTGTTTGCTTTAGTCTGGCATGTGCTTGAGCAAAAATCTCTCTCTCTCTCTCTCTCTCTCTCTCTCTCTCTCTCTCTCTCTCTCTCTAACACACACACAAATATGCATACAGTACATTCGCGCGGGCATACGTGGGCACACACACACACCTTCCCACTCGAAGCGAGAACAAAGGATTGATATTACATCAATGTTTTATTATTTTATTAGGTGAGAAACATAAGGTGTAAATGGGTGTGGGTATACATACAGATTCATACGCTTTTTTTTGTTGGTGTGGTTTTGGTTTTGGTTTTGCCCCCACCCAGTAAAAGGTATTAAATGCTGTTAAAAGTTTTCCTTCTGTTCTTGTTATTGCTTGTTTTGTCACAAAAGAAATATTACTTCCACAAACTGGTAATCACAGAGGAAATTGCACTTGTGACTGTTTGCCTATTCATTTATTTATTTATTTATTCGTATATTTATTTATTTATTCATAATTCATCTAATTCTTCTTCTAATTTAGTAAGTCTTCATTGAGTCATGAAAACACACTTCTATGTACCCTCTTTCAATTAGAACACTAATTTATCCAAATGCAAATAATAATAGTGACATATTATATTAGCAAAGAGGACACTGTAAACAGTTAACCTACCACAATCAAACTCAACCGCAGAAGACATATTTCCTGCTTCACAAAATAGGAGTAGCAAATGACTCAACAGTGCCAAGGCCATAGTTATAGTTTTGGCAGATCGGAAATAATGGCTTTTGCGAATGCTTAAATAGGAAAATCAGAGTGATATAGTGGAGGTTTCTATCTATCCCTGTGTATAAAAGTAACTGTTTTCCCAGATAATATTTCCCAACATGTTTGGGGTTGTTAAGTGTCATGCATGCAATCACTCTATCCTCTGTGTAGGTTTATGTTTGTTATAAGTCAGGCTTTAGGCCCAAGAGCTGGACAGCCACAGATGTTGTGTTTTCTTTCCAGCCCCACACCAGCATTCGACAGCTCACTTGTTTCATGCTGTGTCTATCTGGTGTCTGTCTGTCAGAGAGAGTGCCTTTTTGCCCTAAATTCTCTATAGGTTAGTCCAGAGCCATGTAAAGAGAGAGTTGCGTCATCTCCGTTCACTCCAATTAACTTTTTTTTCACAGCAACGAAGCCTCAAAATAGTTCCTGGAAGTTAGCCTTTAGTTAACACTAAAAGAACACTATAAATTATATTTTAATTGTAAATCGGTGCATTTATTGACTTCTAACTTCCATTGGCGTAGCTCTGTTATTTGCATGGCTCTTGGTTAAGTCTGCACCTTGCCTATTCTCTATATGTACTGTAGAGATCATAGTCACCCTGCCGTTATACTTATACTCACAAATTTGAGAAAGACTGCTCAATGTTGTGCAATGTATTATTAGTACTGCGACGACTACAAAAAGACATAAATAATAGCATTTCAAGGAAAACACCATCTTATCTGTTAGTACTGTTCTGTCATATTGTGAGTGATATACTGTAATACTATAGTTTATAAATACGCATTAAGCACTCCACGTTAGATTTATTTTGTGGAGCTATCCACTCGCATATGTATTTCTAAAACCTATAAAACTGCATGAGGTTACACAGACGATAACTCTTGTTTTACTAACGTCATGTACTGTACTGTAACTAAATAATGCAAAATAAACCTTGCAGCTTGCCACAAGAGCAGGCTAAATATACCACCATCATTGTCAACCTGGTAGATGTTCAACCTAGCATGCAGTCTCCTAGGTTTACTTGACCTGACTGGTTCAGAAAGTGAAAATATGGCATATATTCTATCTGTTGTAATCTCTAAGGTTGTGCAAGACACACTCAGGAACCAGAAAACACAACTTCCTACTGTGTAGTCCTGAAGAAGACTGCTGCCTCAGCAGCTCAGCAATACTTTCTCACACATCTTTGTTACTGTCATATAGCTCTTGCTGCTTCCAGCACCATTCCTTCCATTCACATCAACAGGCAAATGCAAAAATTGAGAAATTCTCCTGCAATATATTGTTGAATCAATAAATGGCACTACGGATCAGGGATGAACTCCCAGGGTGGTTGGAGGGATAGGAACAGAAGACTCCTAAGTGTCATGTGGGAAAAAAATAAACTCGCATTTGATTTATTAGGACCTGTCTGCATTTCCAGAGGCATACTGAGGTCCCATCTCTGGAGAGAGCCATTGAAGGGGAATCCATATATACGAGATGGCACACAATACATCGGTTTACCAAGCAGGGTCAAACACATTTATTCTTATAAAGCAAGAACAAAGACACTCAAACTTAATATTCACATTTACGCACCTGCTCAATGTAGGAACAAACAAACAGACACACACATAAATAGACTTAACCTGTGCCCACACAGAATTGACGCGGAAGTTTTGCTGATACACTGAAAGTCAAAGGCCCATTGTTTATTAAAGGTATAGTAATTTAGTAATTTTTTTAATAAAATTCATCAAATATCGCCTCACAGTACGCTAGTTTACCTTTCTCTGTGTGTGCTGAAAGAAACTACACAGTTCTACACAGCCCAGGCTCTGTAAATATATATGAACACAAACCAAGGACCATTTGCAATGCATTTTCAATGTGTAGGGTGAAGCTTCTGAAGAAGCGCCCTATGGCATTAAAGGGAGATAATGTTTTAGTTTTGATTTGAGTTTGAATATTGAACTTAGCTCAGGATGGTCTCATGAGGATATCAGCATAGTTAACCTAGACAATGTGTTAATGTAACATACTGTAGATGCTTGGGCTAATGCAGCACTCTGCATCTGACAAAACATAGGCACAACATCTGACATTATACATGCATAATGCAATTAAATACATATATTAATGTATTAATTAAATAATAATAATAATAATAAATAAATAAACAAATAGGCGAGTAGGTTTAAATAAACATGGAGGTACATAAAATAAGGTAAATTTAAATTTAGCAGATTAATGAGGTTGTCCGCAACAGCGCGGTTATGTAAATGTTGCTTTGGTGATGGATGTGATGAGGTAAACAGGAGCGCAGTGAAGTACTCAATAAAAAGACTTCAGTGTGATTTCAATGCAAATGTACCAGCATCAATGCTTTCTTTTAAGCTGCTGACCTTCACTAGTTTACGTTTGGTCACACTTTGTCCCTGCAATGCTTGCAAGCCATTGAATATATTGTAATGTCTACAGCCGTGCGATCCTGCAACATAGTTCTGTAACATACTCATCATTTCATGGTCAATTGTGACCTTCACAACCCACAGTTCATAAACCCACACAAAATATGCTTCAATAATAATAATAATAATAATAATAATAATATTCAACGTCAACTATAATATAGTCATGTGTGCACTTTAGAGGTACAGCAAGAAAGTACTGGCATAATTTTGTAGAAAAATCACACAATAGGCTATTGGACAATCTGTGGCCCCTTGAAAAGGAAAGCTATTGGTGCTTCATGCAGTGGAAACTTATAAACCATTACAGTAATGGCACAGATGTTGGGCATTAGACATCATTGCCCAATTTTGTATTAATGTATTAATCAATCGCACCCATTTTAATAACATTTAGTGAATGTTATTAAAGGGACACACAGCAACCCTTTGTAATCTAACATTTCACAAAGCACTTAAATTCATTATGGCATATTACTCATTCTCATGAATACAGACCTATTCACACAGAAACCTCAAATATTGTCCAAGGTCAACCTCTGTCCAATAGATCAGTTGCTCAAGTTACATTAGAAATATGTGCTGTTTTGGTTTGGAACTATATGAGCCTAAAATATGTAGCCAGATATTCTGTAAAATATTGTGGTGTATCATATTAGTGAGTATTATAATTTGGCATTTCATCTGAACAGATAATCTGTTGCTTTAGATCAATTAGATGTGGATGATATTGTAAATATCTTAATCCTGATTTATAGATCATATTACCTTAAATTGAAACCCAAAATTAAATACTTTTATTCTACTCCACATATATCACAAGTCTTATTTCAGATTTATTAAAGTGTTTAAGCCACATCCATGCATTGTCCATATATCAGAACTAACCCATGATTTGGATTGCGGTGTCCGACGAGCTCATACAGTAAGTATATTATAGTAGGTGTGATAATCAGGTGTCTATTCTTCATCATTATTCATCTTCATGCATGCAGGCCCTTTTGAGATGGACTTGTTGATGGGATCTGTAGCTGAGCTGATGGGCTGGTCTGGGTTGCCATATGAGCTGGATTGTGCACAAGGCTGGTGATGAAATTATAACAACCATGGCTGTAATTCCAGAGGTCAGAGGTCTTCAACAGGGGGTCCGGGACCCCTAGGCGGTCTACTGCAGGGGGTCCTCGAAATTATTTGATCCCAAACTTATTTTCGTCGTCCAAAAATGTAAATGTCATAAAATATATCTGAACATAAATACAACCAATGCTATAATCTGTCAATCATTATTTTACAGTAATGGCTTAGTTAGTGGCCTACTTTTATAAATGGCACTATAGGCCACCTTACACATTATTGTTGGCCCGGCAACTACATATTTTATACCACATGTGATAGGGGATCCATGTGCTGTGGTTCTATAAGCCAAGGGGTGGGTCCTTGGCCCGTAAAAGACCTCTGCTCTAGGTGGATATTCAATCTGGATGCATCCAGAATGCCTGCCTGGCTATGGAGCAACTCCGTGGCATTGCAAGCTATAGTCTGTCCATCACACAGCATAGCTCTTCCCAGGTGCCTTTCTGTGTTCTTCTGCCAAATGGGTGACTTCAACTCCTCCACAAAACAAGAGAACCTTATTCATGGATAACTGGGGAAAAGGAGGCTGGCGGGGGAATCGGTAGGTTGCACAACGGAGAAACTAAAGGGTATGGAAAGTGTATACAGACACAGCCTTTTGCGAATCCTGAAGATAATACCAACAGCTGTGAGCAGCAGCTCTTGACTGCTTTGGATACTGTATGCATCTGTCATGCAAATAGATGAATACAATCAGATGAGACTAATACGGCACGTCATTAGTCTTCGTCTAAACTGGAAAAAAATATGTAAAATCTTCTTCAGCAGGAACATTCCTAAATGTTTCCCATAACACCTGACCAACTGAGATATTTTCAACTCTATGCAAAAACCAATTCCACCCCACTGATACTTTTATGTTGTCTGCTTTAAGGTCATGCTAGCGCATTTAAATAGCGCTAGGTCAGGAATCTGACACATTATCATTTCTTCTGCTTGTAACTATTCTGTTGTAGATGTGCTTCTGTGTTAATAGTGTGGTCTGCTACGCCCAGCGTTCCTGACTTGGCTTGATGTGACGGACAGATAATATGATGTTCTGTGATAATGTGATATTCTGAAGTAGAATTCCATGTTAAAATCTGCACTTCACCTTCACCCACACCTCAATGTCAACACATTGAATGGAACAGCTGACTCCAATTACCCCTTCCACAGAACTCATTTTCCTGGAGGCGCCCTTAGTTTCTACCAACCAGACCTTAAACATTAGCCTGGCTTCTCCCAACTCAAGCTTTCGCTCAGGAAACCCTGTTCACATGAAGGTCCGCTAAGCCACTCTAAGGGGTGGACCAATCAGTGACCAATAGGGGGCGGTGGCTAAATGCGAAGATGTCAAGTCAAGCATTTATTGCAAAAAGTAGTTCCAACAGTGTTGGCGGTGGCAAAGCTACAGTAGATTAAGCGATACAAACAGTTGTAGCAATGCTGATTGATTGAAGGCTGTTCTAATAGTTACAAAATGAATTCTAGGTCTATCCTAAATACGCTTTTGCACCTCGTGTCTGGGCCAAGGTTCATGTTTTTGCTACATTGTTTACATTTGGTTTGATTAGGTTTGTTCTCACACTGCAATATTGTGAACTGAGTGATGGACATATATTTTCAGATAATCACACATCTTTTTCTGCGCAAGAGTTGTGTTCACTTTACTTTGACATTTGGAAAACCTGGATTAATATAGGCAAAATCCTGAACTGCCTTACCTACAGTACATTATATTGTTTTGTTCTCCTCTGTTAGGCACAGAATGTGAAACAGTCTGACATATTCCTAATGACTTCTCAAAAAGTCCCCCAGAACCCTGGGGGTGATGATTAAAAACCTGCAGGGGGGTACAAGGCTTCACTTGTCATCAACCGCTTTCGCATTGAATCTTCAAATGTGTTGACTCGGCTTGCTTTACGTCAGCCGCTGTTAGCATACCTTGTACAAGTTAGCCTTTGATCCTGTGCTCATATATGTGAGGGATGTACAAATGTACACACTTAAAATCATCTCAGTGTTATTGTGAAACCAGAAGCAACATGCACACACACACACACACACACACACACACGCATACACTGCAAAAAATGCCATTAGTTATGAGCTTGCTAATGCTCAAATCAAGCAAAACTGGCTGCCAGTGCAGTAAGTGAAATTCACTTGATAAGATTTAAGTGCACATTTACTGCAATTACGTCACTAGATAAGCCATTTATATTAGAATCAAGCCCAACTAGATTTTAAATCTAAAAACAAGATTATCGCAAGTTAGATATCGTTTTTGCAGTGCACGCACGTGCGCACACACACGCACACACACACACATACATACACACACACACACACACACACACACAACACCCTCTCTCCTGAGTATTATTGTGATAGTCTGCTATTTCACACTGATTTAACGTGTTGGAGCAGTTCTCACAGCAGAAAGCAGTTGTCGGTTGACACGGCCATGAGCACAAATTCAAGGTCACCAGTCCCGTTTAGAAGGCTTTCGATAGTGATTTCACGCTTTTATTTGGCTATTTTTGTATTTTTTTTCACTTTCATTTAGAAATGTCCCTTCTGAATTTATCTTCCTTTGTTCTTTTTTCATATTTGATGATGAAAGTGTCTGTGGGTCTTCATTTTCTTTTCATTGCTCTCTCTCAACCTATTAGTTGAGACGGCCAATGGAGATAGCCAAACGGATGCAGGATAGAAGTATAAAACACGATTCATGTTTTGAGAGCCAAATCCTCATCACGTCTTATCTGCTCCCAAGGAGTTTGGCCACCGCGGAGTGTAGCTAAGGCTTTTATTGATAATATCATGGGCCTTTCATGCATGGGGGATGCTGGGGTGAGTCCTGCTGTGTCCGACTGTGAGAAAATGAGGTACAAGGTCAAAGCGCATGGGCCCCTGCCCCGTCTCACACAAGGGAATAGGGCTCAAAGGCAGGGTCATTCTTGGAGAACGCTTGCTAACTTCAGGCTCAAATCAAAACAATATTGCACCCGCAGCATCGCCCCACACACATTGATACACATGGGAAGCCCGGTGGCTTTATTGTTGTGAACGGTGTTCTCCACTTTGTTTATGTTCCTATTTACAGCTCCAGAGCCAGGCTGTGTAGAAGTAATAGACTATTCTTTCAGCGCACACATAGAATGGTAAGCTAGCAAAATGCAAGGAGATATTTGGCGAATATGCCAAAAAGTGTAACTTACAATTACCTTGCAATAGCTGACATATACCTGTACCTTAAAAAATAAAATGACATTAAATGATACACACAGTGTGATTTAAAATATGACTAATACTGTACAATCAGTGCTTCTTAAAATTAGATTCACAAATTTGATGGGGCAATTGAATCCACATAAAAGTCTCTCCCTTAGACTGCAAACCTTTTCAAGAGCTGCTGCAGTTCAAACCTTTTCAAGAGCTGCTGCAGTTCAGTTTTCATTTCCGCAACTTGCTCACCAGCTGAGCTGATACGTCTTGAGATATATATCAGGATATGACGCCCCTGCCAGCGAGTGATGTCTTTCTTGATATAACCATTCAGCAGAGAGGGATGAATTAAACAATATTGAAGCCCCAATCAATTATTTTGAATTGAAATGGATGTAATACAGATGGCAGTAATATATGCTTGACTAACCTGAAAAAACTTTAGTTAACATGCAGTCAACCAATAATCTGTCCCTAAATATTTGATATTGGTTGTATGGGAAGAAAGGATTTCTTCAGTTTATCCTTCATACTGTAGCACGCCACTCATAAGGATCACTGAATACCCCAATGTTAATGAATATTTTTGTCTATGTATATTCACTGCTTAAACCAGGATCCTGTACTAAATAATGTATAGATTATTGCCCTGTTCAAAAGCTGTGGTCATCAGCAATAAAGCACCATTTTTAAACATTGTTTACAGCAGACCAGGCCAGACCACTTTTTACTGTATTAACACTTTACAGACATTGATACTGGCAGAAGACCTTAAAATATATTTTTTAAACTCAATTTAGAAACAGAAGTTGTTTTAAACCACTTATAAATTTGAACACTTCTGATAAACTGTGGAGGGTTTTGATTTAAGGAAATGCATTGCTCTTTTTTTCTGCCAGTAGATCCACTGCCAGGTTTGAAAAATACCAAATCTACAGAAAGAGCATGATAGACACAGTCTACATCCATGGGCTGCAGTAGCACAGCGGGGAGAGCAAGGTGAAAGATAATCCTAAAGTTGATGGTTTATGTCCCATTGCCTCTGTCACGTGTTTAAGTGTTCCTGAGCAAGCTACCTAACTGGTAACTCAGTTGGTATGAGTGTTTTTGAACAGGCAAATCTCTTTGCGATTAAAATATCTTTTTCAGGAGAGACCTGGCCAAGAAGTATCTTAAAACAACATAGATAAACAAATTCTAAGACATAAAATGAACAAAAGTACATAAAATTAAACATACATAAAAGCCTCATTAGTCCACTGAGTAGATCAAATAAACAGCCATTAACAACTACAATGGTCCCAATAGTCCTTTGATCCATATCCTTTAGAACATACAGTATCTTTATAGCTATGTAGGCACTAGCCCAAGTGCCTACATAGCCAATAGGTATGCCTTCATATTTACAAGGAGGGCCATGGGGCTGTAGAATATAGGTTGCAATGAAGTGTCCTATAATTACATCCAGTGAAGAATCGTAGTGCACAGTGATAAACAATATCCAATATTTGCAGACATTGGGAAGGATTCTGCAGGCATCCTGGCCTGTTAATGAAAATATATTATGGACGGAGTGTTCCTCATGCCTGAAGTATGAAGTTTGAGGGCTTATCGCCAATGGAAACTGTTTTCTGGTCTGCATTGAGGCCAGTTGTTAAGCAGCCAGTAGCTAAATGTCCATCATGGTTTCCTGCTCGATCACAGCCGTAAAAGGTCAACGTTTTGCTGGAACCATGGATTCAGCTAAAACGAGTTCCAGCGTGAGACATAAACACGGCCGACCACACCTACTTGTTTGTGTATATAGTGAGCATGATGCTGTTCTTTCTACCCAGTCCTCCACTGGAAAACATCTGTAGTGTGTTTAAAATGTGGCAAATGTGTGCCACTCATGCGACAAATGGATCATATCCAGCAAGGTATTGTTGCAGGAAGAAACAGCCATTCAGTATACAGGCAGGTGTATGCACAGATGGGCTGTAGGACGAAGATAAGCCATACAGTAGGCAAATGACATATTCTTTCTGCCAACACCTGGCAGCTCTCATTTGCCAATATTTTTGACATAGGTAAATATTTAATGAAGTCTATTTAAGACTGTACCTTATGTGATAGTGAAAGCACAACCATTAACTCTATTATACCGTTAAGCAACCACTCCAACTGGGTTAAACAAGGTTGTTTATTGTCCCTGTTCAACTACTGTATATACTGCAGGTAATAATCTGTTTATTGATATCAGTCTCAATCTCTCTTCAATGAAATGTATTTAAGGAAAAGGAATCTGATTTAGGAGGCCTGGATGAAAAGACCTCCGAATGCCCCAGGTAGGGACCTGCAGAGTGCTGATAAAGAGTCAAATGTCTTTACACTCTCAGCCTTATGAATAGTCATGGTGCTGCATCTCTGATTGTGAATCCCTTGTGTGTGCATATTGCACTTATATCTGAATATTACACGTGGGCGGCTAGATTGCAGACCATTAAAAGGCCATCATCTGTCAACTTCACACTTACAACATGAAGTCTTTAATCAAGCCAATTGCTTTGATTAATGACGCAGAGCCTCATAATAGCAATTCCTAAGTGTGAAAGTGCTTCATTGTATAGCCCAAAGCTGCTCACCTTTAATGAATGCTGTGATTAAAGCACTCATATAGGACCCCCAGCTCTTAATTTTGGTGCTCTGTGCCTTGTATTTAAAAATCCTCTTTTCCCCATATATACTGTATATATATATATATGTATATATATATATATATATATATATATTACAATAACCTTGCTTTTTATGAAGATTTATAACTAAGCATTGTTTAGCCTACTTCACAAATTCTATGTTCAGTTATTTCAATTATTAAAGCGCTGCCGTGACACATACTGTATAGTTTAACCAAATATAATGGGTTTCTGCTGTCATTGTTAAATGTACAAACTAGTGCCGAATGAGACTGTAAAGCCAAAAGTCGGGATGCAGACTTAAAAGTTCACAGACGTCCCTTATTTATCCCATCAATTAGCCATAAACCATACACTGTGAGAAAGCTGAATCTGCAGTTCTAATGGATAAATGTAGGATAAATGTACTTTCAGAATGGATGAGGGGCAAATGGAAATGCCATGCTAGTTTTTCATGCAGTCAGAGAGAGAGAGAAAAAGAAAAAATGATAAAGAATGCAGTGAATTATTTATTGTTTGGAAAAGAAAAGGTTCCGCAATTGCCCTTTGTTATCATCCAGCCATGCAAATGTGTCCCCCGCATCTACAGGGCCCACTTTAACTTTATCATAACTCATCTAACTGACAGCATAAAGTGTGTCCTCTCTTTGGGTATACAGCAGCATACTGTACATGTACAGCTGACGAGACGTTTGCCATGTAAAGTACTGTAACTGCACCTTATATTGTGTTTTTTGAACTGTAAACTAAAAAATAAGACTGCACTGTCACGAGACACATACCTGTAAATGTTGGTGCTTATGTTGACAAAATCGCAGTTTTTTTTTTATTGGGATTTTACTGTCTCTGTATGTGTTAGCCGCTAAAAATCAAGCTCAGGGCTGGGGCGCAGTTACACTTTAACTGTCCTGCTAGCGGTCCTCTCCACCCTCTCATGACTGAGAAAGTGAACTTGAGAATCCCGATGTATGGCCTGTTAGATACATCCATCTGGGGAGCCATCCACTGAATATGTTTTAAAAGGCCAGGCGCTTTAAAAAATGTAATGCTTGGCAGGTGAGTGGGCGAAGCTGTGAACCAGCGGAGCCTGTTGTTAAATCCACTTATGCAGAAGAAACATCAGGAGGAGAGTGAGTGAAAACATATTTTCCATTGAGAAAAGCCTTTAGTGTGGATCTTTGCTCTTCTAATAAAGTCTAATAACACTGATGCTATATTGCAGTATTTACGTTACCTCTGTAGGACCAGGATTCATGTTTTCAAGTTGTTTTCAAGTCGCCTTCGTCACACTAAACCACACACTAGTAACACTACGACGCTGATTGGCCACACACTAGTAACACTAGGATGCTGATTGGCCACACACTAGTAACACTA
>JAODTR010001406.1:0-13390 GCA_025399935.1 Amblyopsis rosae
CTGCCACTCCTTTGGCACTGTCCCCGACTTCCACGCGATGTTGAAGAGGCGTGTCATCCAAGACATTCCCTCCACATCCAAAGCTTTTAGCATTTCTGGATGAATCTCATCAATTCGCGGGGCTTTGCCACTGTGGAGTTGTTTGACTACCTCAGAGACCTCCCCCAGGGAAATTGATGACGTTTTGTGTATACATTCCAAATTGTTAGATTTAAACCATAACCCTACATTCATGTGCGTTTGTACGCTGAGAAGGACCTCCTCGCCGAGAACTACCTATTCGTGCTTTTGCAAACGTTTGAGCTGTTTGAATATGTTGGAAAGAGTTTCGCCCATTGTTTGCCAATTTGAATGCACCTGACCTTGTCTGATGTTATTGTGGTTCCTCGCTCAGAGTGGCTCCAGGCGGTCCAGGTGCTGATGGTCCTGGCCGTGGTCTTCTCCTCTGTATCCTTCCTGGTGTTCCTGGGACAGCTGTTCACCATGTCGAAGGGTGGACTCTTCTACTTCACCGGCTTGTGTCAAGTCTTTGCAGGTACCGTAACAGGTTACCATCAGCGGTGTGAGCAGTTTTATTTACGGAGCCAGGGCTGTGTAGAAGTAACATATTATTTTTTTAACATGCACAGAGAATGGTAAGCTAGCGAAATGTGAGGAGATATTTGTTGAATTTGACAAAATGTGTATTATCTTAGCATTTCGCTTGCAATAGCTGACTTTACCTTTAAAACAAATACTTTGTGCATAACCAGGATAATTAGAGGGGGGGGGGGTTTACTCCACGCTACCCTAATATACGTATGTCATGTATTATGTGTGATTATGCCAGCATATGTATATAACATGTTGTCCAACTGTAAAGTACAGTAGTAGCCTGTCAATGAGGCATTAATCATATCACATAATCACACATTTGTTTACTGTTTTGTTTTAGTTTTATGGGCCCCCATTTAAAAAATAAAACATGGACAGCAGTGTGTTCATAAGGTAGCATATTTGTTTTGACAAAATATTCAATATTTATTAATAACTGGCTGTATAGAGAATGTCCTCCTGTTTTAGGCGCACATAGTTAGTTCCCTGCTGTTTCTATGTGTATCTGGTGAAGTAGGTTAAGCCGCACATAGTTAACTGTTGTTCCCTGCTGTTTCTAGGTGTTTCAGGTGAAACAGGCCAAGCCGCACAGTTAGTTCCCTGCTGTTTCTAGGTGTTTCAGGTCAAACAGGCCAAGCCGCACATAGTTAGTTCCCTGATGTTTCTAGGTGTTTCAGGTCAAACAGGCCAAGCCGCACATAGTTAGTTCCCTGATGTTTCTAGGTGTTTCTGGTGAAACAGGCTAAGTCGCACATTTAGTGTAGTTCATTCTGTTTCTAGGTGTGTCTGTTGACTCAGGCTAAGCCGCACAGTTACTGCAGTTCACAGATTTTTCTATATGTTCCTGGAGAAATAAGCCAAGCCGCACATAGTTAACTGTGGTGCCTTTAATATCATGCAGGTCTCACAGCGTTTGCGTCGGCACTCATCTACACGCTACACCACCAGGAGATCCTTCAGGACTCCCGGGAGCTGGCGTCGGGACACTTCGGCTACTGTTTCATCCTGGCCTGGGTGTGCGTGCCACTGCTGCTGTGTAGCGGAGTCGTGTACATCCACCTGCGCAAGAAAGAGTGACTGCGGGCAGCGCGGATGGCACAACACACAGAGCAGATAGCAGTACCTACAGCGGTACATAGTTATAAGCTACTGTAAGGCAGGTTCATTAGTAGTAGGCTATTATTTACACATGGGATGTGCTTGTTTCTGGCATGTTGGCCTAAACATGTATGATTAATGTCAACAAAGCCTATATGATTTCTCATTTAGCAGCATGTTTATCCAAGCACTATTTTTATTATTGTTTTATTAATATTTATTCTCAGTGAGTTCAGAGTGTTACCAAAGCAGTGTTAAATAGTTTTGCTTTTAATTATCTTGCAGGAAACTGTGTACATATATTTTTGTATGTAGCCTATGTGTATCATTCTAGTAGTCACTAATTAACTAATTAACATGTGTTAATAATAAAAAACTTGTACAAAAATACTAATACTTTAAAATGGATTGACATACAGCTTAGCACGCATTTAACAGGGGTTAAGCCTATTATATCAGGTTCATATCTGTTAACAGCCTATCTTACACCAGTTATTACAACATTCTGTTAGGATATTGTCAACACCATGCCATCACGGCTAACATTTTAAAACATGTATACATTACATACATACCCATTCATATTTCATATTCATTTGTCAAATACAATTCTTTGCTATAGTATAAACCTAAATACAAAATGCTTAATACCAAGTAATATGTCGTGCTGTAGAATAATGGAACATGTTTAGACAAAGAGGAATTTTAGACCTACGTAAGAAAATCTGTGCGCAGAACTTCACCACAAAAGAAGACTATAGTTGAAAGGTCGTCACCATAGCGACCGTATGCACCAGAATTCCAAAGCGTAAAGCAAAATTGGGTTTTCATACTTTGACACAATTGTTTATTTTTACATTTATTAGTTAATTAGTCAACTGCTTACGTGATGGATGGTAAAACACAAGCGTCAAGTGCAACAGTGAAGATAAATCATCTTGCAATTCCAAAAGGTGTAAAATTATTATGTGAAATATGTCAAAAAACAGCACGTCTACAGTGCTTGAATTGTCGCGTCACTTTTTACTGGTGAGTGTTATTTGGTTGCAAACAACAAACCTTCAATGTTAATTATGATATAATAACCAACGTTATTTTACGGAATGTATTTTTCACGTTGTGTAAAGTTTGAACTGTCTGAACTGACGCTGCATAAATACTTATTTATGAACGCTAGGTGGCAGCGTGTACCATATTTTACAGCAAGATCACGGCTACATTGGCATGAAAACATACATGCAAAAATGTACAGTAGTTAAATGTAGTGGAACATCTTGAAATCGCATTACTACGAAGAACAAACTGTGCCTTTCAGCGAACGATACTATCTTTAAAGTCGGCTAATAATCTTTAAGCCTAATATAACTATTGAAAAAGTTTTGAAATGCACGGTTTTAATCTAACTCGATGGCACTTGTTGGGAATTTAATGATGGAATAATTAACATGTAGTCTACTACAATATTTTGTTAAAGAGAGGAATCATTTTTCAACAGCCTCAAGCTTAATGAGTTAAAGTTGTAGTCAGTAATTCTGGAGAAAGCTTGCTGATATTTGAACTCAATCAAAACAACAATAACTTTTGGACATTGGAAACATATTGCCAAGGATGTTGTTTGTGTTTCCATTTACAGAGCCAGGGCTGTGTAGAAACACCAGATAGTATTTTTTTGCGCACACACAGAGCAACCAGCTAGCAGTCCATACAGAGATAGTTGTATCTATAATACACAAAAAGTGTATTAACTTAACAATTTCTGACTCTACCTTTAAAGTGAACCTCGCTTCAAGGGCATGTGGATCGGCTAATATGCACAGCTCTCATGCCCTCAAGCCTGTGTGTTTGCTAGGCTTTAGAATGCTTTCATGGGGCATTAGTCTCTATAAACATAAGATAGTCACGCGACCAAATACAGTGTCAGTAGAAAGAAAGAAAGAAGAAAGAAAGAAAAAAGAAGAAGTTACATGTGAAACAAACGTGCCTACGTTGCAGTAACATAATTGACACGTAGTAGGTCTACAGGATAGTTTTAGGCCTACACAGGCTAGTTTAATCAATTACAGATGCATTGCTATCTCAAACCTTTACTGTAGCTGCCTGTATGCTCTAGAGCTTAATGTAGTGAAGTCAGCGGCTAATAAATTATTATGGGTGTTGGCTGGGCACAGCAGTGTCTCATATGATGACTGCTCTGTTTGTGTGTGTGTGTGTGCGCGCGTGCATGTGTGGCTGTGAATGAGAAGCTCTTCGTCCTGAAAAGCCTCCCGTTAATTCTTGTGTCTATGTGTTGTTGTATGTATCTGACCTCACTTATGTATGGGAATGTACATGCAAACACACACACACACACACACACGCACGCACACATGCATGCCTTCCTTCCTGCTGTTGATGTGACGTGGCCTGTGCCGTGTCTGTCTGCCTGCTGTTTGCCTTTGGCGTCGTTCCAGCAAAGGGGGAATGCTCAGCATATGCTCAGCAAAAAGAGAGGTGGGGGGAAACACCAGGAAGCTCAAGACAGTTTCCACAGTGCTAGGCAGGAGTGGAGCTTTGAGGAAATAACCCAGAGGAGCCAAATTACAGGCTGGTTGTGTAATGGCATACAATTTAGCGTGGCCTCTGTGAGCTGCGTTTAGACAGCCCACTGAACGTGAACAGAGGTCGTGTGGGAGAAATGCCGGGCGAATGGAGAATGGCTATCAGACGGTGTGCATGTTTTACTAATTTAACTAAGCATTTTATACAGTGCTTTTCTAACACTCCTGCCACTCAAAGGCACTGTACAGTATTGCCTCACATGCACGCATTCACACACCGATGGTGATTGCTGCCATGCAAGGCACAACTGACCACCAGGAGCAGTCAGGGTTAGGTGTCTCGCTCAAGGAGTTAGCAGGGATCGAACCACCTCTACACCTCTAAATAAGCGTTTTCGTTTATTTATTCCTGTAAAGGGGAGCTTATCTTTGTTTTACCCCATATGTAGACGGAGCTGTGCCTCCAGGAGTTCACTTGACCTAAATTGGACTAAATATTGATCCAGGTAATAGGGGTGCACAATATATCAATTCAGTATCGTTATCGCAGTATCATGTTGCGCAATATCATATCGAAGATTTTGCAGGAAGTACAATATTCAGTTTATTTAGTGGAGAGATGCATCTGGCTTAGTTGTGTTTGATTTAGACAGAAGATGTGTGGCAGAGGAAGCTAATGACCTAATAGAGATGGAAGAGTTATGCATGTTATGAATATGTTTATGCATTTTCCCATAACATGTTTACTTTGTTTAAAAGTATCGAAATGACTATCGATATTGCAATATTCATGATCTTTATCGCAATATCACCCCTGCCAGGTATCCAGGTATCACCAAGTCAGTCTGAAGTTCCACGTGAGCAAATCCTCCTCTCCTCCCTCTTAGAAAAGGAACCAATTTAACAACAATGCTGTCCAAATAGGATGTACTCCTGCAGTATATACTCTGCATTTTAGCTTCTCTGAACAGGGCGAACAGGCTAGCTATGTCACTGTATGTGTAGGTATGCAGAAATGTGGTGTCGCCGTGACGCCCCGGCACACGAACACACCAGCAGCGTGTTTGGAGGGAAAACCAAGAGCGTACCAGCTGGACATACCACATGCACAGTACCCACACTGTGTGTGTGTGTGTGTGTGTTACAGGCTCCCTTCCTCACAACAACCCCTCCCTCCATTTTAATGTTTTCACACAGAGGCTTGAATGCAGATGGTGGAACAGGGTGATAAGAACTCGATGGGGGGGTTAGGTATTCACATGTGGGCCAGTAAAGGCTCTGAGACTTTGCGTATAGCGTTAGCGAGTGAAGAATAACCCGGTGTTCCTACACAGGCCTGGCGTTGGCTGGTGGTGCAGACCACACCTGAAGGGAGATGTGTTGTTGTTTTGATGTGAGCGCCTCCCTTCCTCCCCCAGTGGGGCGGCCCACCAGCAGGAGGACTGGGTGGGGGTCCACCAGAGAGCGTGCCCGTTGCTGGTGCCCATCCGCAGCCCGGCACCCTTCTTCGTGCAGCAGGTGGACCGCGACCGCCACCGCGCCCAGACCAGGCTCAGACAGGTGTGTGTGTGTGTGTGTGTGTGTGTGTGGGGCTGCTGAGCACGTATGCACACATGCATGCACACACACACACACACACACACACACACTCATGCACGCACACACACACACACATACACACACTAACATCAGAACACACACATACACACTGCTGTGCAGCTGCATGCATGACAATGAATGTGAAAATGATAACAAAAATATATAGTCTTAAATAGTTTAATACTATCCTACAGTATACTATAATACTATAATATATACCGTATATATAGCATGTTAAAGATCATTTCAGATGGTTCAAAAAGCATCTCGCATCTTCTCAATGGAGCTCAGACGACCACTTTAAGAACCACTGACGTTGCAGAAACAGTAGCTTATGTTATCACTAGCATGGAAAAACAAAACCTTGGAGATTCCAGGCCTGCGTTTGGAAAACTGCACAAAAATAGCGAATGTGGAAATGTTTAGCAGCTAGTGGTTAATTTTTAGAAACCGATTCAATCCAACTTCACATGAGACGTGATTAATAAACATTTGGGAAATATTTCTGAGATATTCTTACATTAAACACTTCCTACCATGGGAAAGTTAATGTAAATTTAAAAGTACAATTTAATTTCAGTTTACACATAGTACATACATAGACATCAAACTGGAATAACTTGACAATACGTACTACAGTAGCAGTACACATTAGAATTATGCTTTTGAGAAGCAGTAGAAGTACATTAACTGTACTCTACACAATATACATTACATTTGGTCTGAATCTGTTAGGTTGCAATTGCAAATTGTAAGTTATTGTATCAAGGTGCTTGACAAACATTACAAACAGTTTGCCATAAAAGCACATGATTTCTGCTAAATTTAAGGGGAAGCCAGTGGTGCTTCAAAAGCCAAAGCATTCCTTTAAAGCATTAATAACGTGTTTTCACTTTGTTAAGGATAATTTCCAGCTCACCACAACTGCAATCAGGGTTTCCTTAAAGGAAACCTCGGGTTCATTGGCCAATAGTCGCTGTGCTTTTTCCATTTCTAATCCAGACAGCTCCAGTTTCAGAGTGGCTCATATTTTGCGTCGTGTTATTCGACAGTGATGGCATAAAGCACAACTTTCAAAACCCCGGTCTGTTGGGGGGCTCCAATCTTTTTAAATTTTCCCTCTTAGTTTTTATTAAATGATCCGCCTTGCAGGCGTGGTGAATCATGATGTCCTACAGCTAAAGTGGCTGTATATGACGTTCTGCCACTAGATGTCCCACTACGCACCAGCATCTCATCACAACAACATATGACTTGTGGGACATTCAGTTATCATCTCCTCTATTTGACCGTTCTAAACGTGCCCTCAAAAAATAATCTGGCGTTTCTACACAGCCCTGGCTCTGTCAAGGGGAACACAAACAAAGTGGTGCAGAACACACCTCACTTTCACGTACACATTCACAGCCTTGGCAATGTGTGTCTGTTGTGGCAGGAGGGGCCCTGAGGGAGACCCCTATTGCATTGAAGTGAGAGGCGGTTTGTTTTGATCCAGTTCAACAACTTTTTCCCGGATAACTGACTCCACCTGTGTGTGTGTGTGTGAGTGCGTGTGTGTGTGCACGTGTGCCTGCACGTGTGTGTGTGTGTGTGTGTGTGCAGGAGGAGCTGTTGGAGCTGTGCCAGGCGGTGGCCAGGAGCAAGCTGGCTGAGGGAAAGCATACGGAGGCGTTGCCGGCGGCCCAGCTCGCCCTGCGCTGCAGCAGGGATCTCCACGGGGCCCGCGGCCTCCAGTTGGTCCCCGCCTACCTGTTGCTGGCCGACGCCCACATAGGTGAGCAGGGGGCGTGGCCAGGCCCGTGCGTTGCATGTCTGCCTTCACATTTATAATAATAATAATAATAATAATTATAATGATAATAATGATTATGATAATAACAATATAATTATTATGATAATAGTGATTATCATAATAATTATAATGATAATAATAATTAATATTATGATGATAATAATAATAAAAATACAAATATATTAATTATGATAATAATAATAATTGTGATAATAATAATAATAATAATAATAATAATTCAAATTTGAATAATGATAATAACGATAATAATGATTATAATAATATGTATTATTATTATTATTATCATAATTATAATTATAATTTTGATCATATTGATAATAATAATATTAATGTTAATAATAATAATAATAATAGTACTGATGATGATGATGATTATAGTAATAATAATAATATTAGTAATGATAACATTAGTAATAATATTAATAATAATAATAATGTGTGTGTGTGCGTGCATGCATGTTTGTGTGTATGTGTGTGTGTGTGTGTGTGTGCATGCATGCATGCGTGTGTGTGTGTGTGGTCCAGCCCTGGGCCATGGGTCCCAGGCCGTGGCCCTGCTGTCCCAGGCAGAGGGCCTGGTCCTGGGCCAGCAGGACTGCGGCTGGGTCCTCCGGCACCAGCTGCACCGGAGCCTGGGCCACGCCCACGTTGCCCGTGGCGACCTGGACACGGCCCTGCTGCACCTGGCCAATGACGTCTGTGTCCCCTTGGTGGTGGTGTTAACTCCACCCCCCTGGGGGGGTGGAGTTAATGTTGTTATTGTTGTTGTTGATGTTGTTATTGTTGATGTTGTTGTTGTTGTTGTTGATGTTATTGTTGTTGTTGTTGATGTTGTTGTTGTTATTGTTGATGTTGTTGATGCTATTGTTGTTGTTGTTGATGTTGTTGTTGTTGTTGTTGTTGTTGATGATGTTGTTGTTGTTGATGTTGTTATTGTTGTTTGTGGTGATTGTTATTGGTTGTTATCATTCTATGTCATGTCAGGACACACTGTGAGACCAACTCCACCATACTATAAATATGATCTATAATTAGGCATGGGACGATTTGTCATGATTATCCTCAACAAAATAATTGTGATAGATGATATTATAGTGATTATTTATTCGATTTTTGTTATACTATAAAACATACTGGAATCACTTAATCTTGAATTTGTTAAGAAACAAACATTTTTTTATCATGACACAATATGTACTGTATATTTTGTGTGTGCTTCTTTTAGTTTTAAACCAGTATTTCAACAAATCCACAAATTTGGTCACTATATGACTTATAATGCTACCTCACACTATATGACCTATAATGCTACCTCACACTATATGACCTATAATGTTACCTCACACTATATGACCTATAATGCTACCTCACACTATATGACCTATAATGCTACCTCACACTATATGACCTATAATGCTACCTCACACTCAATACAACTGATTTGTCTTCAGTGCAGAATATGCATATTAGCTAATTAATTATTATTATTATTATTATTATTATTGTTGTACGGTATGTGAATGTAACTGTCGGTGTCCTGTTGTGTTGTCAGGTGTACTGTGCCAGCGAGGCCTATGGTCCTGAGAGCGTCATGACCTACGGAGGATGCGTCCTCATGGCGCAGGTGTTTGAGCAGCAGGGAAAGACGGCCATCGCTGATTCCTTGTACTCTGAGGTAAAGTCAGCCGATGAGGGAACTAGTATGTTGCATTGATGTTTTCATACCTCATCATTTATTGTTACTTTTACTGTTTATCCCATTGTATTTACATTATATTTATAATTGTTTTTGTATTTTTTATATATTTGTTATATATATATTTTTGAGTGCTTTTATCTCCTAGTCTGTGCAGTTTCTTTCCTATAAGGTGTGCCTTGGACAAGTTGAAGCTAGCTGTTCTTCATTCTGCAGGTCGCGAGTACGTGGCACGCCCACCTGTCTAGCCTGTTTGAGGCCCACCTGCAGGCCGCTGCAAACGCCACCCCACCACCAGCACCTCCTCTTGGTGCGTAGCGGCCAACGTGCTCATTAAGTTGTCATTTAGCAGATGCCGTGTTCTAATGTGAGGTATGCAAGAAGTACGTTTGCGCACAGCAGCATCTCAAAAGTGCAAACAATGACGTCGGCAGTCGCTAGGGCTGCATGTGTTGCTAGCACCTTGAGGCGAATTCCAATTCCGAAAAAATTACATCAAATGTCCCATTTCTCAGTGCTGCAAGTGCTTCCTAAAGTCAATACGCATAATGCAATAATGGCGCTGCCCATCAAACCGGTTTCACAAAAGAACAGCACATGCCTCACACCTGAATACCTCAAGTGGCTTACACTGTTCTCTACTCCTTCCCGCCCCCCGCATGGAACACAAACAGTGACCTGGGGGGGCGCTATACTGTAGTGCAGGCTACTAACTAAACTAACAATGTGCTAAACTTAATTTAGACGATGAACTTTAAACAACCCACCCTTTAATAACTGTTTCTGTAACTTTACTGTATAGCTAATGTATTGAAAGCATGACGTGTATACATACACCAAGGATTAACAACGGCAGTAGTCTGTAGAATAAAGCCTAAACAACCCCAGCCTGCTATTAAACCACCATTAAACCATTAATTAAACCACCGCACTATGCTGCATCAGACATCACCGGCTCGTCTCAGCATCTCTCCTCTCATCCACTAGTGCACCACTGGCGTAGCGCTGTATAAATAAGGTCAGCCACGCTATATTTAGCCGCGCTAGCTGAAAGCTAAACCCCAGGTTTAGACCGGCCGCCTCAAGGAACAGCGTTGACACATCTTCTGCTGTCTGTGCTGAGCGCACACCGCCACGTCTTACATCAGATTGCCCCAGATATGTTAAGCCTGTTAGTCGCAATGCAATTTCCTTCGGCTTTGCGGACAGGAGACGGAGAGCATGACCTTGCTGTTTGCTCCTCTCCGTCAGGTAGCTAACATCTGCTCCTGACGGAGATGCCTCTGCTAGCTCAGTGGGTCTCAACGTGGGGCACAGGACCAGATCAGGCCAGTCTTGGGGGGGGGGGGTGTTTAAGATTATTACTGACGTATTAGATTTCATTCATTTAATGTTTTTAATTTTAGTACATTTTCTGTTGGATGATGGAAGATGGTAAATTTGTTTTTCCATTATTTTCCAACATGTATTCAGTAGGAAGAGGTGCTTTACATGTCACTGCATCATGCAAGTGCATGAGGGAGGTTTTAAAACACTGACAGTGTGTTATGTGATACTAGATTATGCTAGATTGTACACCTACGTTTCTTTAAAGGTGTTATATATAATATTTCCTAAGTTAATATAACAGCAAACCACTACTCTCTATGTAAAGATATAGTGGACTAATGGTGTCCTGAGGAAAGAATGAAGTCAGGATCCCTCAGTGTGTGTTCCAAGCTCCTCTGTTCTTTGTTTTCAAAGCCAGGCATGCATGTTAGTGTGTGTGTGTGTGTGTGTGTGTGTGTGTGGCCCACAAAGCATTTGTTTTGGTCTGACATGCTGGAGCACTAGCGGCAGAAAGTCATATAGGGACACTTTAATGTGTTATGTCTAGGCTCAGTAGGGTATGTAATAGTGAGAAGGCTTCCTACTGGCCCAGAGATCAGTGGGCAAGGAGCCGTGACTCATTATAACATCATGGATGTGATGCCTCATTATGACATCATCAGAGTGGTGCCTCATTATGATGTAATCGCAGTTGTGCCTCATATTGACATCATCAGAGTGGTGCCTCATTATGACATCATCAGAGTGATGCCTAATTATGACATCATCAGAGTGGTGCCTCATTACAGCCTCATTAGGACATCATCAGAGTGATGCCTAATTATGACATCATCAGAGTGGTGCCTCATTACAGCCTCATTATGATGTCACCAGTGTTGCCTCACGAGTGATGAGCTGTGATGAGAGTGGCATGTGAGCTGTGCTGCTGGGATATATACGCGTGAGCCCACGTCAAAGATACCGGAACAGTAACAAAGTTGTGCCGTCTCTCTCTCTGCAGGCGAGGCCCAGCGGGCTGAAGGCGACCGGGCACTGAGGACCATTCTGGGGGGGGAGGAGCAGGCCTCCAGGCAGGGCCCGGCGCAGACGGCCCTGGTGGCCCACGCCCTGGCCCTCCTCTGCTACATGGGCGGGGACGTGAACCAGGTCAGGCTCCCGAACACGTCTCATTAGCCCTGCCCTGCCCTAAGTACAGGACATGCCAGCAGTACTGACATGATGACAAGGAGCTGGAATAGCAGAAGCTTAAAGCAACCATGTTCAACAGGGATTTAAATATGGGGTCAGTGATGGCAAGCTAATACACTTTAATGTCATATTAAATTAATATCCCACTGGAAACAAAATTTGGGGTTCCCACACACAGCTCTGTGAATACGAGCATAAACAAAGCTGTGCAGACCGCACCACACTCAACACTATCTCGGCCTTGGCAATGTGTGTCCAGCGTGAGGGGGCGGAGCTTCAGAGGCAGCACCCCTATGCCTATGGTATTGAAGGGAGAGGTGTTTTTTTTGCTTTAATCAAGTTCAAATATCAGCAACCTTTCCCTCCACCTTCATATTCATATTCAAGTCATATTTGTAAAAACATTAAAAACATAATCTGAAGCACGAGGTGGATGACACATTGACACGCTGGCCTGACACAGTGACACATTTCCACTTTCCTTCCCTCGGGAAGCCTCGTCTCCAGGCGGGATTAAGTGTAATCGTTAAAGCTGTTAAAGGCTCTACTGGGATTTACCGCAGCTGATAGCGCACTGTGCTGTGCCTTCAGCGGCGGCTCGCCTCCCTACCCCTCCTCTCCGCTTCACGCACATGTGTGTCAGCTTGGTGGCACATTTCACCTAGTCTCGCAGAGCCAGCCTTTTCTTCCGTAAAGTCTGGGACACACAGCACTGGCTTACTGCGTCAAGATCCGCCTACTTGACAGGAAGGGTGTTTTGATTGACACACACAACGACCAACTACGTAGCTCAATGGCAAAGTCGGACGTTAAACTTATACAGAGGAATTTGTTGAGAAGTTTACCGACACGACTCTGGCTGTTTTCAGGTATTCTGTTAGATGAGTTAACGGCGTTTACTGCTTAAAATATATGTAACAACTGAAATGAGTAAACAAAGCACTGCACTATGGTCGCACCTGAATTACAGATACAGACTTTGTGAGTGACAATGCTAACAGCCATCCCTGAATATCGACTTCCTCACTTCCGGAAAGTCAGCCAAGCTTACAAGGGTATATATGTATCAGACGCTCAGCACAGAGTTGCTTATGTGGTGTAGTGCTATTGGACGGAAGAGGCTGAGAGTACATTTGACCTATCATGTCAGGCACTTCTGTGTGCATCGTTGGCCGTTCATGCCAAGTAAAACAATATGAACTGTGACTGTATACTAGACGTTATATGTGGGTATAATGTTCTATGTTGATTGGTGATGTACAGTACTGTGAAGAAGATTTTCACATGTCTCATGTTCAGGGACTAGGAAGGTTAAAACCCAATGTAGAGTCTCATGTTCAGGGACTAGGGAGGCTATAATCCAATGTAGAGTCTCATGTTCAGGGACTAGGGAGGTTAAAACACAATGTAGAGTCTCATGTTCAGGGACTAGGTGTCACGATTCGCGGCCGGTCCAGCGCAGGAGAGGGCCAGGCGGAGACTTCAGCACCGGACAGTGCTCCCAGCACGTCTTCGGCTCCCGATTAGCCACACGTG
>JAODTR010001417.1:0-13390 GCA_025399935.1 Amblyopsis rosae
CGTCTGTGAGACAGGATATCTGGCTTCAAAGAACAACAGACACCACCCTGAATCATGAATGGGTTTGATCTTTTAGGCTCGCAATAAAAATAACTCCGGTCCTTTGCAGACAGCTGCATTCACCTCCCCCCTCCGGGGGAATCCCTCCCCTCCACCTTTTGGCTTGTCAAATACCGCTACATATCGCGATCATAAATAACTTTTTATCTTTTACGATACCAATAAAATAAATTACACCAATTTAACCATAAAATGATATGCGACTCGAACATATTAAAGCGAAAGAAAATAATTGTTTTTAGGTAACAATGTTTAATTCACATTTTTGTAGATATCTTTTTATCTTTTACAATACCACTAAAATAAATCACTGCATTTTAACCTACGCATTATTACGCATATGTGAGTCTGACTTCTTAAAGCGAAAAAAAAATAGAATGATTTTAATCAAATATAAAATTTTATATCAGATTATAGTAATTCATATCTTTTTTGATACTAATTAATAGCTGTCAGATTAGTTCGATGACATTAACCCCTGTGTTATACTCTCTCACTTAGGACAAGACTCAAACGAACCAAAGGATAAGGGTATCTGGGTCTTTCTTTGATGACGATATCATCTTGAACAATATGATTCACCCACTCTGTAAAGTTAAAGTGTATCGTTAAAGTTATTTGTTACTAAATGGCAACCTGCAATTAGCCTAGAACATAATTTTTGACAAAAATAGTCCACTGGGCCAAAAATGTATGAAGTAAAATGTTTCCATATAAGGGGGGAAAGGAATGGGCATAGGAATGATTTCAACATTGGGGGGGAACCATTATAATGCCGGGGGTCTGAGGGCCCTCCCCCAGGACATTTTGAGGGTTAAACACTTAACTTCCTCCATAAATACAACTGGAGATGCCATTAATATAATAATAATAATAATCATCATCTTTATTTGTATAGCACTTATATAGAACTGCAGCTCAAAGTGCATATACTGTGTATAGTCAGACATTATACCAACTGATAGGCCTAGTCAGTTGCTGTTTGCTTTTCACAGACTTGCCGCAGAAATTAATATGTTTGCATTCTGCCAAGAGACAATAGGCTAAAGCCTACACAATCGCAAAAACGGTTGCTGATAGGGGTGAATGAATTGGGCCTATTCAAGGAGCAGAAGAATGAAAGTGATAGTCACACAGCTGGACAAATCTCTGAGTTATTAAGGATTTTATAACAGAAAATGATCAGCACATTGTCTAAATAGCCTACGGTTCATCTTCAGGGCATGAGTGGTTCAAGCCAACCCATGCAGACTGGCATCATGGAAGAAGACATCACACAAGCCGTTTACATGAAACTATTAGGCTAGGCACCTTACCCAATGTTGAGTGGTTAGGCTACTGACAGACAGTTTAAAGATGGTGAAAACTTACTTTGTTCTACCAATCAGACATTAAGACGAGACATAGCAAGAAATAGCCTGTCTGTTTCAGAGCGAGATGGCACGTTTTGTCGTGCTTTCAAAAAAAACTTTAATATTTAAATGTGTTTCTCCCTCATGGGATACATTTTGGGTGAGGCAAATCCAAATGTTTTCAGTATTGGGGGTTAAGGCATGAAAAGGTAGATTGATGTTTGAACACACAATCCCAGTGTACTGCTCTACCACGTGTGCTAACCAGATGCAATTTAATAGTGGAAACACCTTTACTAGCCTAGTCTCGCAGAGCCAGCCTTTACATACGTAAAGTCTGGGACACAGCGCTGGCTAGCTGCATCAGCACCCGCCTATTGACAAGCAAGGTATTTTGATTGACGTGAACAATGACCAACTACGAAAGTCAATGACGAAGTCGAACCTTAAATGTGCAATGAGGAAAACTAAGCAGCAGGACTCTGGCTGTTTACAGGTATTGTAGGATCATTCAGAAAATACCATACAGTACTTTCCATCACTACTGCCTTGCCCTGATCTCCTGCTTGTTACTATGTTTTATCTCATATTTCACTATGTTTAGAGCGTTTATTTCTATATTGCAATGAACCTAACTTAACCTATAATGGTGTCAGTGCTCAAATGTTACTAATTCCATTAAGATGTGTTATACATTTAAATAAAATGTGCTGCATATATCTTCCAAATAGATGAATTTCTACTGATAAACTATGTTTTAACAGGTTTAAGGACAGAGCAGTGGTGCTATACTTTCTAAAGAAGGGTGGTAACCTGTCAACCTGGCAGTTGACAGGTCAAGTTTAGTTATCTGGGGTGGGGTAGGGCAGTAGGGCAGAGACGGCTGGGCAGTGGAAGCATGGCATTGTTATCCAGAAATAGAGGCCATAAAGGGTAAAGTAAACAAGATGGATTTAAGGTTCACACCCTTCTGATGTTCTTGGTGCCTTGCTGCCCCTTAGATAATGGGATTCTTAGGCTGTATGTGCCTCAGCATGAAATACTTGATTTCCAATGCTTAATTCTATTGATAATATAACTGGTAACTCCTTCCGTACACATTATGTGCATTCTTGACCTACAAAAACTGCAGCCATTATTCAGTTTTTCCACTATAATGGAGTATATTTGCTGCAGAATCTTCACAAAACCCCTATTGACAAGTTGGCCCCTCTTCCACTTGGAAGCTGGACTGATGTGTTTCTGTTTAGTGAGGTGTTCTGTTTATTTTTTCCACCCATGCAATGAGATTTTACAGTAAAAGCCTTTCCCTTATTAGACAGCAGTTCTCACACAGTTTGTAGGAACTTGTTTCAGCTTTTCAAAAGTAATTCTGTTAGTATGGAATATTTGAGTGTTTATGGTACTGCCAAAGTCCTTCACTTCACACAGAGAGACAGTAACTCTTTGGTAACCATGTTGTTATTTCTTGGAACACTGATCATCCCTGATCAATCATTTAGCTCAGGGGCACAGTGCCTGGCTATGGACTACTGTGAGTCAAATACAAGCACATATTCTCACGTGGTTCTGTAGGCATCAGTTGCGTATATGATAATGAATGGGCGGGATAGGTCAGGGTTTGCACATGTATCTACTCGTGCTAATGTTCTAAATGAATATCAATATAAATATTATGTGTATAAAGTAATGCTATAAAATAATATTGATTGTTTAATGTAGTGGTCAAGAGCTGCTCAAAATTACAATGGCTTACTGTATGTGGTGTCAATATGTTCAGTAGCTCCAACAGATTACAATATTAACAACCCAGAGGTGCACTATGTTATATTTGTTGGGGGACGAAATCACCATCAAATAGCTTTGAAAGAATTAGGAATTATGATATGTTTGTCTGTTCTAAGATCACAATGAAATATATTTGGCACACCAACCAGAATAATGTTGTCCTACAAAAACTTACAGAAAAGGTAGAATAAACACATATTTAATCTTTATATTTTAGTCTTAGTTGTCTGATTTGTTAGAACAAAATCAGACATACTGTAAATGTATTCAGCCACTTCTCAGGTCCTCTGTAAGAGCAATAAATATTCAATGACAGTGGGTTGTAATCATATCAGTCTTCTCTCTAAATGCCACTTAGATTTTTCTTTCAATGATTATATTTTTATGTTTCAGGAGATAGGACCATATATGAAGTCATAATATTAAAATACAACCATATGTTTAAAATGTCACATGTCCATTCTTTTTTTGACGCCCCCTAGATGCCCATTACAGGACATTATTAAATGATATATATTTTCCATGTAGATATATTATCAAAGGACAAGCTGTAACCTGAACTACTTTTAACAGTTGTAAGGTTCTATATTTGTTCTCAAACATCATCTACCTGACTCAAAATGTAAAGATTATGGATGCTGTTGTTGTTTACAAACTGGTTGTAGTAAATCCAGGTGAAAGTTATTATTCCTCAAATTAAATTAATGTAGATGACTGATGATGATGATTTATATGTTTAACTAAGGCTTGACCTTCATTGTTCTTTGTTGCAAATGCAGCCTGGCAAATATAAAAGTTTTACTTCTTTCAGCTAAGATCAACAAATGATATGCATGTTAGCATTTGACAGTGGCTATAGGCAATGAAAATAATGAATCATTCCTCTTCAAAATGACCCCCAGTGTAGATTGTAGTGCAAGGGGTAGGGGGTGGACACATTATCATTAGGATGTGACTGGCCACTTCACAAAGTGGTACAGTAAAGCATTTCCACACAAATGATCATATACTTCTAAAAATGACTATGGCTATTGGGAAACCAGAATAAATATATAATATGATCATTATCACCATAATATTTAATCAGATTTAAGATTTGCCTCAATTTTGAATGGAATATATGAATGTTGTTTTTGTTTGTTTTTCTTCTAGGTTCAAATGTATGCTTTTCTTGTATGGGGATATACTTTATAAAGGAATGTTTACCCAGACTGCTGGTGACAGTGGACATTTGTGCTGTCGGCACACAAAGAAGGTTTACTCACAATGCTTAACACCCAACGCACAAGCACGCCTTCCAGCTGTCTGCTTCCCAATCGCTGCCAAAACAACTATTAGTTCTCACTGTCATCTGCATTGCTTTTTCTGTCTCTTCACTGTGTCCGGACCCAGCCTGTATAGCAAGCCGCCAATCATTCTGGCAGTCACACAGCTGCAATCCGCTGCCTTGCTAACCGCTAACGCACGCAGGCTGAACACCCACTTCCTCCACAGCTCGCATGACTCATACTTTCCAGCGGAACATCCTCTGAGCGAGGAAGATCCAGAGGTACAAGGATATAGGGCAGCTCCTGGGGTGGTACTGTAGGAGCAATGAAACCTTTCTCCTGGTTGGTTTGCTTCGAGGACAGGCATGTACAGTATGTAGCCATTGACACCGGCCTGTGGCCCCGCAAAACTAAGTGCAAACTGTCAGTGAGATATGGCTAATGCCAGCCTTCCACTTGGGGGCATTACATTCAGAAATGTGTGCATTAAATTATCACTCTTGGGAGGAACACCCTTCCATATTGGATTTGTGAACAACAATAAAAAGTGCACTTCTGGGGTTATCTTGAAATGGGCTTTCCCACCAAAATGATTAATTTGGTTAACATTTGGCTGTTAGCAATCCCCATCAGGATTTGTTATAGCATTAATATACTTATTTTATGAATGTGCCTTTTTATTTGTAGACACAATACTCCAGTTCGGTTTAGGTAACCAGTATGGTGTAACAACTGATTTGGCTGGGTCAGTCTTCCGTACTGGGCTTGAGCAAACAAGAAAATTAGAAAGAGATGAACCGTGAGATTTATAGCTGTGGTAGCGAGAGCCCCTTCATAGGCAAGGATAGTTTGCTATTTGTTGGACGCCAAGATGGTTATTAATCAGGTGTTTTTTTTCAGGTATATATTTTGAGCACTATAAATTACTTGACTAATTCAACATTCAGTAACTCATAAAGTACAGTAGTAACCTTCAAAAAGTTACAGCATCCTGACTGCAGGTTTCAAGATCTGAATGCAGAGACCTAAAATAAACAGAGTGGCATTATTAACAAACATAAAACATAAATGATTTTCACTGTGGGTGAATGAATCATTGATGTAATAAAAACTTTGATCTGTAAGTGCTGAAATATTTCTAGTTGTATGCATTATTAAATCACTGTGTCTACACAGTTCATCTGAAATTGAAATTATAGTTGAAACCGCTGTCTGTCTGTCTGTCTGTCTGTCTGTCTGTCTGTCTGTTTCAGTCTCTGTATCTCTTTGTATACAAGACTACTAGTCCGTATGCAGAATCAATTATGCCACCATTATATTAATTCTCTACTATAATTGAAAGTCACTAATTACATATTAATCCTGAGCTTATCATTTGCAAAGGTCTACCACATTCTATGTCAAGTGTCTTTATAGTCGTGAATCACGTTCAAATACATGCTAACAGAACTTCAGAAGGCATTATTAAAACTTTATTGTATTTGATCAAATCTATTCATGCACAGATGATTTCAAACTACAATATGTCACTGTACCAGCCAACCAATTTGACGTTTTAGGCACAACAAGTGCCATAACACAACTGATTGGGAACAAACGTTTTTGTAAAACTTTCTTGTGCATTGTTTGTGCAGTCATCAAAACTGGCTACTACTAAGACAACCAAACACGTGTTTATTAGTATTCCATTCTAGTAATAAACATGAATTGTGATGCAACATGAACATTTGTAATTAGTTATACTTTACGTCATCAATATCTGAATTAATAATTGTACTATAATTAAATTGAAGTCTGTTTTAGAGAGTAACCTTGGGTTTATATTATGTGCCCTTTGTGCCAAGTAGAGGAAGAAATGAAACAGAATCAGGCAATGAATTGGGCAGGAGAAGACATTGTGGCTAGACAGATGCTGTTTGAACAGCAAACCAGCCTCAGGATATTAAAGGCATCTGAGATAATTGGACAAATTGAAAATGAAGGACATAGAGTAGGGCCTACAGGGGAGAAGGAGATTTGCCTGATCTTGGCTCATCACTGTGCCTGGAATAATCTAACCTTTGTCTCAAAGCAAATCACAATGTTACACATTATGTTAGTTTTATTAATTATTCATTATAAAAGATGCAGATCTCAAATGTCTATAGTGATTTTATATGTAGGAAATTAAAAGGTTTATTAGAATTCCAAAACCAGTGCCTGGAACTGAATTGTATACCTTATAATATTATTTTGTGATTTGATGGACCTACACACCAAATAATGTATTCCTGACACTATTCCTCACATTAGTGTGCTCCTACAAACTTTGTGCATACTACTGCAAGTGTGCATCAACATGCATTTCTATGCATCATTATAATACACCACATTACTTTACCAGCAAGCACTTTTAAGCTAAACTAATGCATTTACATTTTCATTTCAAAAGAAATATTAGTTTTCAGACCTTCCAACCATGCCAAGTATTTGTAAATCTTAAACCAGGGTAGATTTGGTGTACTATCAAGGACGTTATTATGTAAGTGTTCTATAATGGTTTCTACAACAACTTGTGTGCCATAACAAGCAAGCAATTTAATGATTGTTTAACTCTTTCATGTTTATGTTTATCTTTTTCATTTGCATGTGCTGCAATAAAAATACTTTACAGATTTGGGCAGATATCCTTATGTACAGCATATCACTGTACATACAAAGATCATGAGCATCAATGCTCTTAATAATTAGTGAAATATCATTAATCTCCTTGACATTTCTAATATTCTTTTAAAAATCACTCACTGAGAACTTCAAATTGACTTTGTTTTGCATGTGGACGCTTGTCATTAATCTGGGTGTCACGTTGTTGCATCCAAGCATGGACTAATTGTTCTGTAGAATGATGTATTGGGATGACATGTGCATAGAGTTTCCCCCTCATTATATATTGTGTGGTTGATGAAGAGTATAATTGCCGTAACCAAGGGAGCAATAGCCAACTTCTGTCACTAAGTGATGATCCACTCAGATGAAATGTAGTGTCTCACTGGTACCTGATGCTGTGCTTTCATTTATAATTCAGAATATTAATATTGCCAGAGGCCAACTCTAGGGAACTTTACAGCAGAGAGTGTAATGGACTTCCCGCTCAAATATAAGTATGGTTGTAGAATATTGATCATGTCAGCCTATCACATACAGAATAACAATAAGTGTTTGGTGTGGGTTTCTTTGCTGTCCCTGTACTCCTTGTTTGAATTCCCATTTGCCTGTGAAATTCCAGATAAGAACTGGATTTAGCATTTTGATCTAACACTTAAAAACCTCTGAAAAAGAAAAAAAATGACATAACAACCCTTCCTATCTTATTGTCCTTTTGTTGTCCTAAATATTCTCAAACATAATAAGCCCCTCATTAGTTTATGATGGCGCTGTTTACTGCCTTCATGGGCAAGTTGTTTTTATAATTTGAAATAAGGCTTTGCAGTTTAAATGAAAACATGAAATTACAGGGAAAAGCATTTTATTGACCCATGACATTGTATGTTCCATGCAAAATTAATGATCCAGTTCCTGCGGATGTTCACATAACTTACATAAATTAAAACATTAAGTAGTTGAAACCACTATACCTTTATAACCAGTGGTTCAAATTGAATAGATTTGTTTGCAAATTACATTTTAAATTCCAACATGCTTTTGAGGGATGAGCATTGAATGGTGTCTGATTCATCAAAAACTAATGTGACGTACAGTAGTTCAGCTGGGGAAGATGTATGGGGCATATCTAATAACACCCCTTCTCTTTCATTTTTCATACACTCAAATATCGCACTGAATTAGAAATGAACTAATGAATTATTGAACAATAAAACCAAAAAATAACAAAGAGATTTTTTCTCACAGTGTCTTCCCATAGACTTGCAGTAGGCCCCAAAGCTTGAACACGAATCAAATTGGAAATGTGGACAGGCTCTTAATGTACCTAGCTGGTGGAACAGGCCAGATTTTCACTTTCACATATTCCCATTGATTAAAGCACAGGGAAAATGAAATCCTAAAGTGACCAATAACAATTTAGCTGAAGCATTCACATGCACAGACTTATCTGTAGGCCTATTGATAATGTTACAATGTGCGGATTTTAATTGGGGTTGAATGGTCTGTCTTGTGATCTTTCACAAAATGGCCTTATTGATCTTATTGATCTTTTCATAAAAATGTTTCTTCCTGGATGTATTAAACAAGTACTGTATGTCTGCATGATTTGAAAATAAAATCAATTTTCTTGCTTTCATATTGGTTTAGGATAACACATTGGTTTTAGGTGTAAATAATTCGTAATGCAGACTACTTTGCATATAGAAAGTAGTTTGATCAAAATACCTATATGCCTTCACAAAGGTGTACTGGTAAGAACATTAATCTATAATAATTGATCTATATGTCTATTGATAATTGATTCTAAACATAGAAATCACTCAAATTCAATTATACCTGGCTTTTTTCTTTTTCTTGACCCACTTACAGAAAGCATCAGACAAGTACCAAATTCTTCAAACCTATCTTAAAATGTTTTGTTTCTCTGTTTATACGTATTTATGTATTTATTTCAGAAATTGCTATTTTGAATATTAGATTTACAAAAGTGTGGTTGAATGTCTTTGGCAAGTTGTATTTTACTGTGATTTGAATAAGAATATGCATTAGGTTGCTCTGTACTGTATGCCTGGACAGTATCTGCTTTTGAGCTTTACAGTCCTGGTTCAGTTAACCAGGACCTCAGTCCACAAGCGCTTGACACCACAGACAATTGTTCAATTTCAAGCTGGGCTTGATTTTTTGGACTTTCTGTCTCTGAAAACCAGACGTTTCATTTGATAACCCTATTCCTTCATGGTTAGTCATGGCGGTGTGCTTACTGTACTTCAGGATCAACACTGTCCAACCTTGAGAAGTAGTAGCTACAGTACATACTGTAGATGGATAGATGAAAGATAAAAATGGTACAATCTGGTGAAATATCTTTAACATATTCTAGCAGATGTTTTGTGTAAAAGGACTGGGTTGGTAAAATACTGTTTTCACAAGGGCAGGACATTCAGTACAGTATGCAAATGAAACACCTCTGGGCAGAATCCACTGTCAAATTGGCCTACTCACTTTTTTTATATAGAAGGATGCTGAAGACCTAAACAAGAGCATGCACAATATTGAAAATGGCAGATGAATGGTTGTCTTTCTTTATAAATTGTAGATTTGTGTCCTCAGTGGTACCTAACAATCTTGGTTTGGTTCAACGGGTTGCTGTCGTCTCCTTGGACCTATGGGTAGTGTGACCCAGAGACATGGTGTAAAATAGATAAAAGATTGACCAAAAAAAGTTAAAAGGCAACTTTCACCTGTCAACGTTACCTTCCTTGTAGGAGCTTGAGGCCTCAAGTGGTCTAAAAACCTTTCCTTTGATATACTGTAACTCCTTGATCAGGTCCATGTCAAGTAGAAGACAGGTTGCCTCGGTAGCAGCTTTAACATGACTGCTACTAGGACTAGGACATATAGCCTGCAATGTACTTTAGAGTGACACCATCTAACATATTCAGTATTTTGTAAGTTACAGCTATATCAGTGTCTGAAATAATCATTAGGCCACCCATCGCTTGTAGGCTTTTATGTTAAAGCACTGCGGAAGTATGCTCGGCAATGTGAGTGAGCGAAACTATGCACCTGCTTCAGGCTCTCGTGGCCACCAGAGGGCCCACAAGAGCACACTTAAATAATAATAATTTTGTTAAAGTTTGGACCAGCCCTGTGGCAAATCAAAGTGGGGACGAGGTACAGTATTCCTGAAACAATGTATTTGATCTACAGACAGGTCTTGGGTGAAGCATTGGGTGAGCTAATGCTAGTGCAGGTATATTATATCTGATCTGCTTGTTTATTTTAGGAAAGCTGCGCGTATGTCATGTTTCTAAAGTTTACCCTCAGCCACCCAAGAAAGACTCACACAGGAGGAGAGAGTGCATGTATTTAGTAGATGCCTTAATGTATTACTTTGTGGATTTGAGCAGGCTCCACTTTAAGCCCTACTGTTGCAAATGTGAGCCTCTGCTGGAGCCTCTCTACCAGTTTAGAGGTCACAATGCTACAGTGCTACAGTGCTACTACCACTGGGACCACATTGGCCCCTGGCACTATGCGATTGTCTCCTGCTCCTTCTTCATGATTTAGCTGTCAGAGAGACTATCACAACACTTCTGCTCCTTGTCGACCACCTGTCTGTATGGCTTGGTCTATCCATACCTGTCTGTCTTCTGCTGCCTGACTCACTCTTTAGCAGTTCATCCTATCTGAAATAGCTGTCGAGTAGTACTGTAGTGTTTACTAAATTAACATGTAGCAAACTGTAGGTGGAAGGTAGCCTGATCTGGCAGCATTATTTCAACCAAATACTACATCAGTGGCTGGCTTTGTGACTGTATGTGTCAATTTGTAGCATCGGAATGTTGGAATAAATACTGCTTGTACTTGTTACAGGTGTTATTACAGTATACAAATTATTTCGGTTACTATATGTATGGTTACTAAAAACTTGCTAAAAATCTGTTTGTAAAGGGTCCACTTCCTTATTTGATAATTAGAGGAGCAGATCTGCACCAAGATCACCATGAGGTTATACAGTAATCTGAAAATAGGCAAATACTTTTTAAATTCTGTATATTATTTCCATCTGTATTTTATTCTTTTAGATATAGATATACAGATATAGTAGGATATATGTCTCATTAGCCAAATCTACACTGGAAATTTGCTGTGTTTTCATGTAAAATTACAAAACACAAAAATATGTCTGAACCCTTATGTTATAAAAAAAAGAAAATCAGTATATTTTGACTATATTATGGTTAAATCGTAGTTATTTCTCCTTTGCTGTTTAGTTACATTTAGCCATGGTCACCGTACAACACAGCTTCAGACTCTGCACAGTATGTTTGTCTTTGCCCTTAAGCTAGCAGGATGAATAACTTACTTCATGCTGAAGCTCATCAGAAGGCAGTTTGTCATTTGTGATTTAGTGTCTGGGTCAGATATACAGTATTGTACTGTATGTCAATAGGAATGCACACATTAGGTATGATTCTTTTAACTAGTACCTTAAAATCCCAAAAATTTGTATGCATATTATTTAGGATTATTTTGGGGAACATACATCTGCTAAAGACTGTGTATACTTTGCAGTGCAGCAACCTGTCCTGCGAGCTAACCACTGATTATCTGTCAGGGAAAGATAACAGGACATCCCAATAAATACATGTCCGGCTGAAATAGGAGCAATTAGAGAGAGAGAGAGAGAGAGAGAGAGAGAGAGAGAGAGAGAGAGAGAGAGAGAGAGAGAGGGACAGCGAGAGTCTGTGGGACAGGTGGCTGCTATCTCTATCTACTGGACTGCTGGTAGTAATTGTCCCAAACCTCAGCACTGCCAGCGCAATATTACCTCCACGATACATCAAGCATACTATATGTGGATGGCTTTGCTATCAACAAATGCCTCAATGCTTCTTTCTAGAATTTGGTTTCCCTTTCTGTGAAAACTGAATATAAATACCTATGTGACAGAATCCAATCCAATTTGTTTTCTAAAGTGGAAAATACTAAATGATGGTGTTCAGTCTCAGACAGCAGATGGACAGAAAACTCAATAAAGACTTGCCAAATTAACTGAAGACCGCAGGGTAATCTTAGACCTCGGATAAGAGGAAGCAAGGCACGGTTCATTCAGTGTAAACGTCCATACAAGAATACAGTAAAATATGTCAGTTAAAATTTCCATATTTTACATGTTTAAACTTAAAACAATCATACATTTAAGCCCATAGCTAAATATATTCAACAAAAGGTTGTTAAATAATGTGTTTGTGTAAAGAGCATGCTTCTGATTTGTATATACGCCATGGCAGTATGTTCTTTCTGTATATCTGCAAGAACGTCTGTTAATATGAAGGTTATTGCACTGACCCTACCATGTGATTTTTCTTGGCAGGGAGAAGTGCTTATTATGAGTATAAGTGGAACTGATGTAGCATCATACTGTAACTTTGCTCTATGAATGAATGTCTTATACTGTACCACACTTAATGTTGGTATAGGTAACTGCAATGACATTTTGGTTGCTTTAGATACATTATATTCCCAAATATTCTGTTAGAGATGTGCAATTGCAGGTGTACAGTGTGTGTGTGTGTGTGCTTGTGTGTGTGTTAAAATGCACATGTCTCACCATTCTGCAAGAATGTTATCATCAATTGCCACACATTTGTGTGTGTGTGTGTGTGTATGGGTGGTCTACGGGTACAGACCATATTCTTCAGGGACACTGCCAACACATCTACCAATTTAATTGAAAAGATAATGAAACAATTAGCATTCCCCCACAGTTAATGAATGAGTTAATAAGCTAGTAGTCTTACGGCTGATATGGTTCTCTCGTTCTCTCATTGGGGGAAAAATAAAAGGAATAAAACACAGGGCTTTCCTGAAAGCCCTGCGTGAAGGCAAAAATAGAGTCTGATAATACAACATTACTATAATAATTGTGCAGCCATGTTTAGGGCATTTACTGTGTATATACTATCTGCTCATAATACAGTTTTTTTTCTATCACTAACAAGCGCACTGTAGAAAATTGTGTTTTATATTTTAGATATTCTATTTTGGATATATATATATATTAGATCTTATTGCTTAAAAGTGAACACACTGGAAGACTAGTGGAAAGTTATAGAGAGAAAACAACAGGCTTTGCCGGAGAACCTAGTGAGGGCAGCTATCTCTCAAGGTCAAGCGTGTGGCACAGTTTGGTCTCTGTGACGTCGGCTCAGCCTGGCAACTCCAGGCAGGCATGAGAGGTCATCTTCACCCGGGGACTAAAAGATTATGCTG
>JAODTR010001458.1:0-13389 GCA_025399935.1 Amblyopsis rosae
ATGGGGAAGGGGGGAAGGGGGGGGGGGGGGGGTGATTGGGAGGGGAGGTTGGCAGAGTGATACAGAACAAGGAAGGAGGGAATATCAGGGTGAATAGAAAGAAGAAAAGGCAAACAGGTGGAGACAAAAACACAGATGGTGGAGAGTAAAGGGGCAAAGGTGAATAAATGGGAGAGAGAGAGAGAGAGAAACATTGGGTGTGTGGGATGGGGGGGAGGAGGAGAAAAGAGAGCAACCGAATGGGAGGAAGGTGAGGGAGAGTGAGGGAGGGAGGGAGAGATCCGAGGGGGAGCAGGGGTTGAGGTTTTGGGGAAGGTCGGGAGCCCCTGCTGGTTGCCCCTTGTGGTTTTGTCAGCATAATGGCCCATTAGAGGCGTGTGTCTCTAGTTTCTGACTGAGATTAAAGTCTTGAAGCTGAGGGGGAGCTCAGTGACCGCGCTAAGATCTCCCTGGGTGCACCTCGTCACACCGGAGAGCGTGCGTGTGCGTGTGTGTGTGTGTGTGTGTGTAGATTAGGTTTTCAAAAGCGGGCTGTTTTTAATATGAAAATAATTTTTTGTTATGACTCTTTTACAAAATATAAGATACATTTTTTATGTTTTGTGTTGTACTAATGTGTTATCGTGTTTTAGGATAGCAAAACACGATAACACGTTAGTACATGAGGCCCTTGGTTCTTCAAACAAACAAGCAAAATAAATGATGTAACAGCTTCAATCCAAATACAAATAAAAACGCTGAAGTATCTAAAGACTTTTTTCAGTTTTGGGATGCTAGATGACCACGTCTATACAGTACAACTACACAATTGTACACACACAAATACATGCGCACACACAGACACACACATGCGCACACACATACAGTGACTTTGGCTTAAAGCCCGGCGGACCTACAGCGACTAACATCAGGTCCCAAGTGTGCAGGCCTTTCAAAGATGTCATAGGAAATGCAATATCCAAACAGGATTATCCCACAGAGAAATTATGTCTGCAGCCCAGGGTGCAAAGCAGACTGGGTTTAGGGCAGCTTGCACGAAGATCATGCTACATGCTGAAGGGTGATGGACTATTTATATAGTGTAGGCATTGTATATATTATATATATATATATATATATATGTGTGTGTGTGTGTGTAAATAAATAGGTTGTTTTTAAAGACATTTCTCTGCATAAATCACACTCGGTGTGTTTGTGTGTGTGTGTGTGTTTGTGCGTGTGTGTGCGTGTGTGTGCGTGTGAGTGTGTATGTAATGAGAGTTAGGGTATGCGTGTTGAAGAAGTCCAGACGGCCTACTAGCAGTCATTAAATACGTCTGGTCGGGTGACAGAGACATATGACAGTGGTCTCTCTCTCTCTCTCTCTCTCTCTCTCCTTTTTTTCCTCAGTCAGCCATATTAAGAGAGCTTGTGTGTGCGTGCGTGCGTGTGTGTGTGTGCGTGCGTGTGTGCACGTGTGAGAAGACAACAGATGACAGGGACAGATACGCTAACCTCTTCCGAAGAAATGAATCTACGAATGTAATCCTCTTTAGTGGAACAATAATGAACCTTATGAGTCAACAACCAGCCAAAGTGAAAATATTGCAGCCTCTCAAACCAGATGATTGGACAGGTTGGTCCAGTTAGCCTACCCTAAGTTTGCTAGGACCAGTAATACTTTAGTAATTCGTAATGGTAATAATATTACGGTTTTGGAAATAGTAATTAGAGACACTACAAGTTACTGAAAAAGGTTACTGCCCAACACTTGGGACAACACAAGAATACAACCATCCAATTTGCCCACCCCCTTCTCTCACTGCAACACATCACAATTCAGCTCCACCGCAGGTCTATTTTCCGCTCCGCAATCGCCCCCGAGCCGCTGGCTGACGTCAGCTGAACAAAAGGCTGGATTCTGCCGCGGCGCTCCTGCGTCTTGGCCTTCATCTGTCCCGTCACACACAAAGGGGCCCTTCATCTGGCGAAAGAGATACAGTAGGCATATAGGCTGGGGTGCAGAGGTGTAATTAGACTGTCTGCCTGCGCACAGACACACCAGAGAGGCTGCTATTAGACTACAAGCAGTCCATCATTATGCCTGCCTGCTGTTGGTGTGTGTGTGTGTGTGTGTACGCGTGCATGTATGCTTGTACATATGTTTGTGAGTGTGTAGGTGCGTGTGTGTGTGTTTGTACATACATTATGTCTGTGTGTGTGCGTACTTATGTTTGTGAGTGTGTGTAGGGGTGAGTGTGTTTGTGTCTACATATGTCTGTGAGTGTGTGTGTGCGTAAATATACATTTATAATGTGTGTGCCTCTCTCTCTCTCTCTCTCTCTCTCTCTCTCTCTCTCTCTCTCTCTCTGTCCCCACTCCCACCCAGCCAGCCACCCTCGTCTCCCTTAACACCCCATCCACCTTCAGCATGTCCTTAGGTGGAGCCAGGCCTGTCACTGGCAGTTCCTTTGTCTTGGTAGGACCAGATGAAAGACTTTTCCCCTCATAGTCTCTCTCTCTCTCTCTCTCTCTCTCTCTCTCTCTCTCTCTCTCGCCCACATCCTGCCTCTGCTTCTGCACGATAATCTTCCATAATCCCACTCCTACAATTTTCACCCTCCGGCTCACCACCCCCACCCAAAGTGCTCTCTCTCTCTCTCTCTCTGATCCTCTCGAGCACACTTTACCTCTCACTACCCACACTACACACACAAACACACACACAGCAATCTTATTTTTAACGCAAACTCATAGGACTAAAATATTCAAAGTCTCTTTTGTGTGTACGGCAATAAATAGGCTGAATGGTCATAAATGATAACTTTTAAGAAATCTTTTGACACTTTCAATTATCTGACTCATTATGGAAGTGATCTTGAGTGCTACTGCATTTGAGTGATGATTCTGTGTCTTGTCTGGTATGTTGTCTACCATGTTCTATATTTGTGAAGAATGTATTATATACCTGCTGTAACAAAAATGCTGCTGAATGGGATAATACATTAGATTTAGACTTTTTTTCTTATAAACAAATTCCTAATATGCTGGTGGTGTAGCATGTCTCTCTCTCTCTCTCTCTCTCTTACTGTGTGTGTGCATGTGCGTGTGTGTGTGTGAAAGGAGAGGTGCTATATCTAATCCCCCTGGTAACAACCATACACCATTACCACTGGGACAGGTATGAAAATTACCACTCCGCCTTGCTCCATTACCCATGGGCTTCTGAATAGGGCTCATCCCCTTACGCACACATGCACACACACACGTGCACACACACACACACACACACACACACACACACACACACACACACACACACATACACACACACACACAGAAAGAAGGAACAGAGACTTTATCTTAATGCAAACTGAATACAACATTGCCAGACAATGTCAGTATTCCTTCTCACAGTGAAGAATTAACATAAAATCATAAGTCAAAGACGATGATTCGGTTCAACATTTAAAAAAAAAAACATTTTCCAGTCACTACTCGATGCTGATACAGTACATTTATACACAAACATTGTTATCCAAACATAAGAAGGGAGGGTGTGCGATTGGCCGCAGTCTCACACTGTGGAACTTGAAGCCTAACGAGGTGCTCACAAACCTGTTGTTTTCTCTCACTGATAAGTGTGCCATGTGGATAGGTGGGTGAAGAGTTAATGCTGGATTGAAACAGAGAGCTGTTTGCTGATGAGTTAGGGCCTGACTCCACTAAAGGCGTTTTTAGCCACCAGAGCACCCACAAAAGTGAAACTGTTTTCAACTGAAAGTGCCGGGAACACAGCACTGAACTACACAAGGTTTGCATTGAAAATAGGAGCTTTCGGTGCTAATAACACGTTTGATGGACACAGGCCCGTCTCTGATAGAGCCAGCATTTACTTATGTATAGTCTAGTCAGCTGGTTGACAGAGTCAGTACCTGCCTATCTGACAAACGAGGTATTTTGATTGACATGTACGATGACCAACTATGTAACTCAATGACAAAGTTGTACTTTTAACTTACAATGAGCAATGCGATGGAAAACTAACAACAGGACTCTGGCTGTTTACAGGTCTTGTAAATCTGTAAAATGTGCAGGATACAGTTACTGCTTAAAGGCAGAGTTGAAGTCGACAGTATTACGTTCTGAAGTGCGCTGCATGCGTCGAGCTTACACATTTGTATCAGACATTCAGCACAGAGTTGCTTATGAGAGGTAGTGCTAATGGACAGAAAAGGCTGAGACTAGCATAGAGTTAGCTGTCTCGATTGTCTGCACACGCACACACGCACACACACACACACACACACACACACACACACTGGGGTTAGGCTTCATTATATGTCTCCGTGTGAAAACTCCCTCCCTACATCTCTAGTGTTAATGGAAAACATCCCATATTGACCAGGAGGCCACCATACAGTACTGCCAGTCTGAATTTGTTTTCCCACTAAACAAAGCGCTCCTTAGCCTGTCTGGCTGTGGTGGCAGGCCCGCGGCACATGGCTTTGATTGGACGGCACTCTGGAAGGGAGATTTAAGGGCACTTTGACACGCCGTTCGACTTTGAAGGTTACAGAAGCAGAGGAGCCACTTCCTCAGCAATTTCGAGAGGGGAAGTATTTATCTTAATTAAATTTAAGAAAACCATTATGGAATACCAACAATAGCCATGTTCCCGAAACAGCGTAGGTTTAGGACGTGTCATGGATAAATTGAAACCTATACCTTAATAAGTGCCTGACAAGTCATAGTGAATGTAATGTGTAGCCTACCTCAGAATAGAGGTTATATAAACATCAACAACATATATTACACAGATGGAATCCTTTGTGTTTCATGTTAGCATCTGTCTCAGTAAACCATGCGGTGAAGGTCAAGCACACTGTTGTGTGTTACCTCTACCAGACAATGGAAGCATATGGGGTCATGTCATGCGGGACCAGCGTGACCTGAAGCTGTTGTTGTCTCTCAGCCAATCACTGGTAGCTAGCACTGCCCTACTATCTGTTACTGGGGGAGGTGAGACCAGTTTATTCGGTGAGATGTACTGCATAGAAATACACACACACATGCACACGCACGCACACGCACACACACAGTACAGATAAAAAATTACACATTTGATTTCAAAGACAACAAAGTGCATATATTTGATATTAATTGTAACTTCTTAACTGTAAAACTGCAATTATTTGATAACATATACCAAACAAATCAAGTTTAATATCTAATATAGAGCTCTTCAACAGGGGGTCCTCAGAGGTACTGCAGGTGGTCCTCCAAATTATTTGAGCCCAACACAGGACAGAATATAAACATTAACATAAATACTACAATCGAGCTATAAATATATGAATCTGTAAATAAATGGCTAAGCATTTTATACAGTAGGCTACACCATTACAAAGTACACCATTACATGGCACCATAAGCAACCCTATTTACATTGTTGACCTGGCAGCCAAATATTTTAGTTGTGTGCCATGTTTCTAACAGCCAAGGGGTCCTTAGCTTGAAAGAGATCCCTGATTTAATATGATTATTATAAGTGACAGTTCACGAGATACATCTTTTAATAAAGCAGCCTCCCTCTCAACATCATCGTGGTCATGGATGCCTTTGCCTCAGCTCCCCTGTAATTATCCACTGCAAATGAAGTGCAGATGCCATTAGCAGCTTCCTCGTTGTGTTAATAAATCGGCTACATCTGTTTCTTCTTCACTCCGTCCTGAGAAGAGCTCTGAACTTTAAAGGCACGGCTAATAGATACAGTCTGCCGTGTGTTAACGCCTGGCATTAACAATAGCAACAGCTTTATTTTCAGCCAAAGCCTTGGTTAAAAAAGGGGATAAGGGTCTATGTTCCCTAAATGATTCAAAAGCCACGATTAGGTTATGGTTACCTTAGAGTCCACCAAAGTATTTGCGGCAAAAGTAACACATGAACATGTTATGAGAGGGTGGGTTGGCATTGCCGAATAAACATAACTAATAGAGTTTCAGTTTCATAATGTGTGTTATTGCTAGAAATGAGGCATAATAAACCGGTGATTTCCAATTTGCTGTGTTAATTAACAGAGGATAAGCATAGTTTCAAGTGCAACAGATGACAAAACGTAAACTGTACATTTTACAGTTTACAGAACATCTTATTTGGTGTGTTGGTGTTTTTTTTTTTTGTGTTCATTTGCTCAGGCCACATTTACTTGCGTCCGGTTCACCAGGTCAACACACTGGTCCATCTCTATGTCACTTCTTGAAATGAGATAATAATTAATAGCTGTATTAATATGTAACTGAGCTGACCACCTGTTAGCCCGGCTGTGTTTACCCTGGCATATGTGGCCATGCGGCCGGCATGTGTTACGCACACGTCCGTAAGCCACTTCCGTAAGCCCATACATATGCATGCGTGCATGTGTGTAACTTATCGGCCCACGTCTACGTGCACATACACACGTGCACGCGTGCACATACACACGTGCACGCGTGCGGATGCGCCCAGATACAAAGGCATAGTCGTCAAACGGCAAAGATCTGCGAGCCTGTATCTGACCAGACCTTGCTGGCGGTTTAACATTAGCTGTCTTGCTAGCTATGCATAGCTAGGCGATAATGCCGGGATATGAATGCGGTTTCTCTCTTTTCTCCCTTGGCGAAACACAGACACACACACACACACACACACACACACACACACACACACATACAGTTCCCTATCCATACCTTCCTGTCAATGCAGCATTCCTTTCCCAGACTGTTAGCTCTGCCAGGTATTCCAGCCTGCATGTCCCACATTCTCAGCTGTGTGCCTGGCGCGAGGACGAAGACATAACAAGGCCCCTCCTCGGTCAGCACTCTGTGTGTGTGTGTGTGTGTGTGTGATGACTTCATCTGCACCCTCTGTCCCAGGCATCAGTGTATTTTTAACAGTGAATGTGTGTGTATAAACCTGCTTCAATGCATGTGTGTGTGTGTGTGTGTGTGTGTAGGCGCCCGTGCGTGTGTGTGTGTGTGTGTGTGTATGCGTGTGCGCGCGCGTGTGTGTGTGTGTGAGTGACTTGGTTGCCAGTGTGAATGGGAAGTGTTATGGGACACTGTAATAGAGCTCGGCACTGTTTCACATTACGGCTAGGCTGGGGCTAATTTCCTGTTGATGGACGCGCCGGGGCTCACGGGTAGAAACAGGCTTAGCAGGAGGATTAGCCAGCCCGCTATAGCGCTCGCCTGTTTAGGAGGTGAGGCTGGTAGAAGAAGTGTAGCATTAAATCCGTGGCATTAGGCTTAAACACACAGGTAGGTCAGGGAGGCGTGGAAGAGTTTCGTGGGCCCATCTAATATCGCAACATTGCAGTTTAGATTGAGGCGGAATTCCCTAAATGCTAACATTTACACACACACACACACATTTCACTGTTGTTTTGTGTTTGGGTCTGGACAGAATAACAGTTGATAATGTTTTCGACCTGTGAGCTTAAGCCCACTGCATACCAAACGCGTGGCCTCACGCAATGCAGATCGTAGATGAGCGCTCGGGCTGTTCCAAGCATACTTCACGCGGACGCGTCAGCTATTTGTGAATAAAAAAAGTGCTTTAAAATGTGTTTATTTCGTGCACACATTGTATCCCTTGAACAATATTGGTGTAACTAAGAGATTCACTGGAAATAAATATTCTTAATACGCCTAGAACCCTTTTTTGTGAGCTTAGTAGGGTATCCATTGCCGTCTGTAGTGGGCTTCAGCCTGTCGCACATGCGCAGTCAACGCACATGTCATGGAGAGAACACTTTGGAGGTGTGCGGACAGTCCACGCGAACTGACAATATTTAAGTAGCGCCCACAGCCTGCGGACGAGGTAATAATGCCTCGACCTATAGCGTCACTCCAGCAGAAATCACTTTGGATTTGGTTGGGTCTGATGCTGAGTGGCGTCTTTATAGTAACCCTCTTCCTGATAAACCTCCTGCATCTCTGCTTGTGTAATATCATATCACCCAGAGACACTCGTATGGTGAATCAGATGTTTTATTTTACGCGCAGAATTTTCAAAAAGTAATGGAAATTACACATTCATAATAAATTATTAAAGAAAAAAAAACAAAATATGACCTTTCTCTTGTTACCAGATGATTGTCATTGCTAGGATAGCTACTATGCTATAATAGGCTACAGCAACATCCTAACTATAATCTGATGATACACATAGGAAATAGACTACGTAGTTGGCAGGGAGCACGGAGTATTAATTACACTGTGGCAGTCTACATCCAAACTAGAGGCTTGGAGCTAATCTGGGCTCACTTGTGTAGGCCTGGAATAGTCCTGTCTCATTTAATGAATGTGGGTTGTGCCTAGTGGCTGCCTCCGCGGGGGCTGACACTAAAACACACGCTGCGGAAGAGGGCAAACAAACGCACGCATGCACACCCACACACAAACAAACACGTGCACCCACACGCGCACCTACGCACACACACACACACAGGCGCGAACACCCACGTGCGCGTACAAACACATGCACACACACGCACACACACACACACACACACACACACACGCTTGGTTTTTCTCACACACATCTTTCATCTGCAGTTGCACTGTTCATCCTTGAGGCATACAGACAGGCCGACAGACAGACAGACGGACACTTGGCCTTAATCGCACTTCCTGGCTTTGTATCCACACAAACACACACACACACACGCACACACACACACACTTAATTACACACATTCCCAGAGCTCGTGTCGCTCTTCGCAGACCAAGGGTCCATGTAGGAAAAGCATCCCTCCCTCTCCTCTGTTAATAAAGTTTTTATGCGACCGTGCCAGAAGGTTTGTGTTAGCATCGTTAGCCATAGGATGTCATCGCCACTATGGCCTTGGACCCCCCGTCCACCATGGGGACACCTGGGACCCGTTGAGACCCAGGAGACCACACCCTCAGAGGGAGATGCCCCCTCTATCCCCCACAGACCTGGTTCTCTGAGACGAGGTGAGTTCCTAAAGCAAATTGTCCCTGGCTACATTGGACTACTGCCTTATGTGTGTGCGTGTGCGTGTGTGTGTGTGTGTGTGTGTGTTGTACTGTACAGTAAGTGTGTGTGTGTGTGCGTGTGTGTGTGTGTGTGTGTGTGTGTTGTACTGTACAGTAGGTGTGTGTGTGTGTGTGCGTTGTACTGTACACTAGGTGTGTGTGTGTGTTGTACTGTACAGTAGCTGTGTGTGTGTGTGTGTGTGTGTTGTACTGTACACTAGGTGTGTGTGTGTGTGTGTGTGTGTGTGTGTGTGTGTGTGTTATAGATGAGAACATTACATTGGGGGTTTTGTCTGGCAAGAGTTTAGAGGACGAAATATGACAACAGTGTTGACTTGACCTTCACAGCGGCTTCTACAGTAAATGTTGTGTTTGAAAGGAATGTTCAAGTTCAAGTGCCGTGTCCAAAGTCAACGCAAAAAGTGTGGTAGTGCTAACAAGAGTGTGTGCACGAATCACAGGCACACACATGTAGCCGTGTTTTATTTTTGTGTGTGTGTGTACAAACAGTAGGCTGTGAAAATGTGCAAATGTAAACTCTGTGCTAGCTAGCTTCTGTGTGTGTGTGTGTGTGTGTGTGTGTGTGTGTGTGTGTGTGTTTGTGTGTTTGTGTGTATGCGTGTCTGTGGGTGTGCGCGTGTGTGTGTATGTGTGTGTGTGTGCCGAGCTCCTGTCTCTATTCATAGTCATAAACATTAAGCCACTGTCTCTTCCACATATTCCCACATACTGTAAGTCCTCTCTGTCTCTCTCTCACTCTTAATTATCCCTTCATCACATCCCCCTCTCATCTAAAAACTCCCCTCATTCCCTATCAATCACCTCCCTCCCATTTGCAACTCCTTCCTCCAGCAAACTAACCCCCGCGTCCACATTCCTGCATTTCACTGCCATAAACAACTATTAACTTAATGGTTACAAAAATCATTAACCGGGGAACATCTGTGCAACCTGAGCAGCCAATCATTGCAGACTGAGCGGGCCGCAGCCGGGAAAAGAGAGACGTGGTTGGCTGTGCCACCGAGCTCGCACCTTGTTTGGTCCCGCCCTCTCCCATGCATGCTCTTTATAGTCTGTTTAGCAAGGGGGAAGAACCAGCGGGATGTAGACTGTTTGTGTGTGTGTGTATGTGGGAATGAAAGGGGAAGGGGGGGGGGTTAGCAAAGACACACAGACACATGGAAATGGTTAGCTTTGCAGCGGTGGTAGGCGGCAGCATGCTCTTTTCTGTTCTTTTTCTTTTTCATTTTCAATCTTTTACGTCCCCAAACAAGAAACAGATTGCCACTGTGGCCACTTAATGTGAGGCTTTCTTACAGTTTAAGGATGTTACTGGAAATTGAGGTGGAAAAATGATTTAGAAAATAAAGTACGGGATAGGTAGTGGTGGGAGTAGAAGTCTCATAATTAGAGGAATGAAAAGCGTCTCAGGCGTTTTGAATTAAAGTCTATTTAATAATAGCACCACTTAGCAGGGCCGGTGGCAGACTGGAAGACTAAATTGTTGTGTGGCCTACCGATGAACGATTGACGGATGTCTGTGTTAATCACATAGACCCAACCCCTATTAGACACCAGAGAAGTGATTAAACTGCTAAGCAAACAAGATTGAAAGTCTACGTGTGTTCGCGCGCACGCCTTCTCCATCCGTCCGTGCGCTTGCATGCACGCTCACGTGGTACGCTGGCGTTAATCTAATCCCGACGGCCACCCTTAAAGATCTGCAAGAAAAGGGAACCAACGGAGGAGGGGAAATGTAAAACAAACTAACAGAGCTGGAACCCAGAGGGGCTGGGAGGGGCTGCGACTGGGAGGGGAGTCTGTGGTGACCGCTGCCTTGCCTCAGCCCAGATTGAGAGTGACTTCTGTTTGGGGGTAGACCCAGGTCTCCCCTGGTCTCCGCGGCTACGAGGGCAGCGCCGCTGTTATAAAAAAATATAAAAACGTCCCAGAGATTAAAGCACTTTCCACGCACGCCGTGACACGCGTGAAAATAATGCACGCATTGTGCAATCGCTGCCCAGATCGGGACAGAAAATGGGTACGTCACTCACAAAGAAGCCGTTATGCCGCTCGGCTCTCTGCGCGTGCCAGAGAGCCGAGTAGGAGACATGGTGAAAGCTGACGTTAAGCTACCAAACGGAGGTCTGCAGACCTTTAGATAATGCCCCAGCCAGGTATTTTGCTTGCACGCTAGCGCAGGCCAAGGTGAATGTGGAAGTGGTATTCATTTTACCTTTTTTTTTATTTTTTATGATGTGACAAAGTTATTGGTGTAGGTGAAGACAGAGCAAGGAATGTGCATGGATGGGGGTGCTTTGGCAGTTATGTGTGTGTGTGTGTGTGTGTGTGTGTGTGTGTGTGTGTGGGGGAATGTTTTTCTGGGATTTCTGGGATAGGTCTGAGTGGGGTGAAGGTGTGGGGGGGGTACTAGGGTTCCCACGCTGCTGGGTCTAGAGTTTCCATACTCATGAGAGGCTGGGGTGGGGGTCTCAAAATGGCTGCCGCTTTAACTGACAAATCGTGAAAACGGTTCTTCAGCAGAGGCATGGGACTGAAAAGCTCTCAAAGGGTCACAGTTCTACGTACGAGCGTCACTTCAGGTTATGGCCCCTCAATCGGGCTTCAGCCATTATCCGACATGTACTACAGGTTCTGCTTCACTTCAAATATGTACATTTACTCAAACTTGATATCCCGCACAGCAACCACAGGCTAACTGAATTAAATGCGTGGAAATTCACCGGGTTACAGCAACAAGACAAGCCTTCCAGGACTCCTAATTGCATCAGCCCAGAGCTCAGAGTTCTCGTGTCCAAAGCTGACATGCCAAGTAAGTAAGAAATGTTGGCCCGTCCTGAGCAAGTCACCACTCTCTGGGTCTGCCCAGGGTAAAGCTGGGGTAGATGATCTCCGCCCAGACTGATTCAGCCTGGCCTGATGACCTGGCACTGGTGTCGCAAGGCTGGCTCTCAGCTCGACCGCTTTTGCGTAAACATCATGAAGGTCTGACTGTTTTAATGCACTAGTTCGTCAGAAATGTACTTATGAATTCACACTGTGTGCCACGGACATGAGTGAGCGCCGTGCGGCTTGGAGCCCTGCTTTATTGACGCTGGCATGGACCAGTGTGAAACTCATGCCGTCACATTCCCTCGGAGCTCTGCGAATGCTGTGCCCCGGTGAGCTTGGTCACATCTTGCATGTTCTGTTTATCTGCTAATATGCTTGTGTTGTGTGCTTCTGCGTGTCTGGTGTGTGTGTGTGTGTGTGTGTGTGTTTATTAAATTGTTCGTTGGGTAGGTAACTTTTTAAATGTAATCAGTTACAGTTATTATAATTAGTAACGTAATTTTTGGATTACCTAAATTTAGTTAAATAATCTGATTACTTTCCATTACTTTTAGATTACTTCACGCCTAAACATTGTTATTTGATATGCCACCTAAAATAATTGTCACGCCAAGTCTTTCTATTTTTGTGGCCGTTTATGTTGCTCAGGAGATCAGATTAAAATAGGATTTAACTTCAGTCATTGATCAACGTTGATGAAAGGTTCATAAGAGATCAGCCAATTGTTTTATGAGTTTTTCTTCTTAAAACATCCCTTTAAAAATGTAAAGTATTCCTAGAAGAAATCATCTTATTTTTAAGAAATACCTGTAATCTGATTCCACTATTTTAGCTGTTAACTATAATTTATTACAGTTACAGTTTTAGTTTTGTAATCAATTACATATGTAATCAGTTACTTCCCAACCCTGATTGTGCAGTTTACCACCTTTCCAGCCTGATGTTTAATCAGAGCAAGTTGCAGTCTGGTAAACAGAGTTGCCTGGTTTATATATTATTAGTTTAAGGCCCCATGCTAGCTAGTCCTGCCATCTCTGATGTGTAGCCAGGGTCAGTGTAGCTATAGAACGTGATTAAGTGAAGTGAGTTGTAGCTGTAAAGGTAAACCCAGCCGCTCGTGGATGACAAACGGCAGGGGAACTCGGCCGGTGGAAGAAGTCACAACATGGGTAGCTGTCTGGGACATGTGTAATGATTAAACATTAAAAGGAGCAGACAAACACAAGCCATGGATACTAGACACTTGCAGATCACGGTGCGATATGAAGGGGCTTGGAAATAATATCAGAACAGTTGTTTTTTCATGTTGCTATGGAGACACTGTACTGTATGGAGCCCTACTGTATGCTGTTATTCACTGGTAAATGTTCTTTTGTTGAGAAAACGGGATTATGCCGCAATCTCTCAAAATAGTGAACATACAGTATAAAGCGTACCGTACTGAACTGCGCTGCAAACTGAGAGACTAACGGGGAAACGGATCAGAGAGAATATTAAATCTCTGAACGGACTCTAC
>JAODTR010001469.1:0-13386 GCA_025399935.1 Amblyopsis rosae
TGATCAGTTTTGGCAAGTCACTTTTGGGCATGACACCTCGGCATTACAGCCGGCAGAGCTTCGAGACGTGCGTGGCTTTTACAACGTAGTGTAGACCACAGTGGTCTTACCCCTGCACCCACACCGCCGACGTGTCCAGCTCGCAAAGAGGCAAGGTCATTTTCATTTCAGGGGGTCTGAGGATTTTCAATTCATTTCAAACGGACACCAGCGTTTCTCGACGACAGCGGGCAGCGCTACGCTCGGCAACACAGTCGCAACAGATCAGAGTAGAGAACTTTTCAACTTTATGTTAGTTTCAAGTTGGTGACCGAGTTCGGCGACTACCAATGACAGGACAGATGTTCGCTGCGTCTTCTTTTCGATAACTATCTTAAAATCCCTTGCTGCTAACTACAGCCTTTTCGCGGTTCATAGTTTAATAATAGTTTGTACTTTGACAAAAACGTATTTATACAAACATTTCCCTCCTAAATGTTTATCTTAATGAGGGAATGCACACTATTTGTGTGCGTTTGAGCTGACACATTTCACTAGTGTAGACCTCAAGCCAGTTCTGGTTGTCGCTGCCGTAAGACACGCCCTCCCATGGCTGGCGGTTTGAGCCATCTCGTCCTGTTTTGGATCCTTCGTAGGCTAACACCTGGTTGATGGGGTTATTTTTTTGGGTTGTTTTAGTGATTCCTGGGTAGTTTGATTCAACCCCGCCGTCTGGGTTATAAAAAGTCATACAGTTCAAACATTCATACAGTTCATGCATTCATAGTTATTATGAATGGAGGAACTACTTAATTTCTACTGTAAAGTTTGACATTTCAATATGGGGGTCCAAGGGAATTTACTCAATTTTGCAGCCTGCATCATGTAGCTATTTGAGGAACTACAGATTTAGGCAGTTCCTCAATGGATTATTACTGAAGCAATGGAGGTTCCCGCTTGGTTGTAGACCATTAACCATGCTATCCATCCATCCATCTTTTCCCGCTTACCTGGAGTCGGGTCGCGGGGGCAGCAGCTCCAGCAAGGGACCCCAAACTTCCCTTTCCCAAGCCACATTAGCAAGCTTTGACTGGGGGATCCCGAGACGTTCCCAAGCCAGTGTGGAGATATAATCTCTCCACCTAGTCATTGGTCTTCCAGAGGCCTTCTCCCATTAACCATGCTACTACAGTTACAAATCATATTTTTTCCAAATCATACCTTTCCAGCAAATGTAGATTGATGTTTCTAATACATTCACAACCAGAGCTGTCTAAAAGCAAGAGAATATATTCACCATATAAATCTCAATATTTGATATTTCTGTTTATTGAAGCTTGTGTTGATAGGACTGTATTTCCTCAATCCATTAATACATCAACTTTGTATTTCTTTATACATGTATAGTATTTTATTAGTCAGAGCTTGCATTATAAATTACATAAGCTTAGGTGTATCTACTCTCATTTGGCCTGGCTTTATTTGCAGTTCTATTATTCATGGAGTGTGTCGTAACATCTGTAAATTTGACCACTTTTGCAGTAAATACATTTTATACACTAATGTATTTCCTATGTGAAAGACCTTAGAGAATATGAAAAACATTGTTGTGCTTTGCTATACCTCCGGTAGGGGTATCTTAGTAGCTAAAGCACTTTTGGGGGTGTTCACTCTAGGCCAGTAGTCACATGACTCCGCCTGTCCAGTCAGCTGCATGGAAGAAACATGGAGAACAAAACAAAAGCAAAATAATGGTTCATTAATCGTAATCGATGTAGAATGTTTAATTAAATGTGATTTTGTTTTTAGGTCATATCGTCCAGCCCTGTCCCCAGCGTAACTGTGGATATACAACATGAAGGATATAAAGCAGGAAATCATCGTGACAGAACACCCTCCGTGGTATTTGAAGTCTGATTACAAAGATGCGTTCAACTGTGAAAGCACACAAGGACTGTTTAATAAAGTGGCCAACCTGATGATGTGCAAGCAATTGGAGCTGGCTGAAAGAGAGAATATATACAAACCAAAAACCATCTACAAGATGATCAGGAGCTTGGTGATTCAGGACGCTGACACTATACAGCAAAAACCATCCCGCTCGCTGCTGCTGGCGCTGATGGACCTGGTGGACATTGATGGGGGGAACGGCTTTGAGTCTATGGCAACTGTAGACAGGGCTGGTGTCAAACACTTGCTGCTGGCATACGGTGACTACACAGCCTTCTATATACCGAGTAAAGAGTTGATAAGCACCAACGGTAAGAAGGTGATTCCCGTGGTCACGCAGTACTCTGAAAATGACAACTTTGCCTACTACGACATCAGCAGGTCCATGATCGGAACCTACTACACAAAAGGCAATGAGAAGTCGATCTTTGTGCAAGAGGTGCTTCTTGCCCCAGGACTCAAGAGCCTTGAGTTGCTGAAAAGCATCATGGGTAACAAGTTTGAATTTTGGGACATGACCCTGGAGGTGCCCACGCACCTCAGAGCTCTCACTCCTTCCTTTCAACACATCCAGCCGTTCCAGTTGCTGTGCACCGAGAATAAGAACCCGTTTACCCTCAGCAACGCAGACGCACTGGTCTCTCCCATGGATGAGATACACCCAATGTGCTGCGTGCTAGACACGGCTTCGGCTGAAATGTTGAACAAAAAGCATGAGGCCAGCGTGGATTGTTTCACCGAAAAACAACTGAGATGTGACCTGAAGCACTTCCACTACACGAATGGTGACAGTCGTATCGTCTACTTTAGAAGGAACGAGTTCCTGGATGGCAAGCAGGTGAACCTGGTGCCAGTGGTCACCTTGAGAAAGGGTCAGGCTGAGGCTCCTGAGCTGTACGTGTCTACCACGGTGAGGTTCTGCAGGGCCGTGACGCACTGTTGCGTCAAGGGAAACGGGCAGCCAGTGAGCGGTTGGATTTCCACGCTAAAGGAATTGAAGAGGGAGACTTTTATCACCGGCACCGACACGTGTCAGGGGATACACAGTCGAGCGTTGACAGCGTTCATCGAGCGTGTGAATCCAAACAGCTTGTGCAATTATATACCCAAGCACGTGGAGAGCATGATCATGGACCCTATCATGGTGGAGGTGGTGGAATTGGCCATTAAATTCATGGGCCACAAGATCCCCGATGCGTTTGCAGTGGCCGAGCTGCTATATTGCCCGATTGAGAAAGTGCGAGAATACCTGAAGTTTTGGAACATGTACTCTTCTGACAACACCATTCACACTGCTGTAAGGATGAAGCGTATTCGTATGGTGGAGGAGCAGATGAGAATGGACTTGGATGCGTTGACCCAAACTGCCTCCAGTTACGTTCAAAAGAGATACAGTGAAGATGGAAACTCTGAAATGGTCTCAGTGTGTGAAGAGGTGTTCAAACATCAGACCCTGGACAACCCAGCCAAAATCTATAAAATGTGTTACACCCTGATAAAGCTTCATAATACAATTGAGATCACGGACCCAGAGTTAGTACAGACATATAGCAAAGCTTTGGTGCTCTATTTAAAGCTCTGCATTAATAGCAACAGAGAAGGAGTGTGCGGCTATCCACAGAGCGGATCATCATCCCCACACTCTACTGAAGCCCAAGACGCTGATGTGTCTTCTCAGTGTTTTGCTGATGTCGAGGAGCACAGCAAAAACGAGACTATGACTGTTGTCAGTGAGAAAGATGACAGTCCGTATTCTATCGTAACACCGGAATCCATTCCGATTTCGACGTGGATCAAAAACTTGTCGACTCTGCTGCTGAGTGAACCCTGGTTGCACGATGATGATGTCAGGAGAGAAGCTGTTTGTACTCTCCTGGGATTGGATGACACTCTGCTGGACAGAAGATACAGCGACGACCTTCGCAAATGGGTTATTGACAACAGAGACGTTGTCAAAATACTCCAGACTTACGGCTTGCAGGATAGACTCAGCAAAGCTCTGGTGGATTGCTTAGAGTCTACATCCACCAACAAATGGAGACGCAATGTATTGTTGTCTTTGCAGGGTACCCGGGATCAACTGAGGGGGCATTCGGACCAGCTGATGGCTAAACTATCCAACAAGATTAACCCTAGTGCTCAAAGGAATAAAGGTGATATTCGTAACAAAGGAGTTGGAAAATGTGCTAAGAAACATGTACCTTTTCACTCCAAAGTAGTGAAGCAAGATCGCTCGGATTCTAAGTCAAATAAGTCTTCAGCCTCAAAGTCATCCGGGTCCAAGAGTGACAAAAAGGCCAGTGACTCACGAGCACACAGCTCGCGCCACAGGTACAGTCACAACCACAAGCACCCTTGGTCGAGGGAGGCTAAGAAACTGAACAGCGAAGAAGAGGAAGAGGATTTGGAGGCTACGATGTACTCTGAAAACAACAAGAGTCCTGACAAATACGATTACAGCGACGATTTCATAGACGGCAGACCTACCGAGGAGTACAGCAGCGAAAAGGAGGGCAATGAGGCGTTCTGTGCACAAGTTAAAAAGAGTTCCAAAAAGGCTACGTGTAAGACAAAGAATGTTAATCAGAGACGGAAGTATAAGTGCGTGCCACATTCAGATTCTGAAGAAGACGAGTACTCCCCCGAGCCTGCCTGTAGTGGTATGAAAGAGGAAATTCAAGGGTATAAGCGCCCGCTGAAATCTGACTCTGAGGAGGAGTTGATCAAGCCCGATGTAAAGCGCGTCAAACGTACAAAGGAGAACTGCCGTCCTGACAAGAGTGAGGAGAAGCGTAGCAGGAATGCCATGGTGGTTAAAGGGCCTGTCCAGCGCTATGACAGAGGAGATAAAACTTGTGCTAAAATGGAACAGCACAAGTCTGACAAGAGGTGCGAAAGAGTCAAGCTTACTAAGAACAAACTGACCCTCAATCGGGGTTTTCCTCCGTCGGACTCGGAAACAGAAGACTACAAAGGGAAGGGGAAACGGGTGGGAGGTAAAAAGAAGGTCAATCCTTCCAAGAAAAAATGCACTCGCTTGCCCATCAGGGACTCCAAACAGGAGGATAGAAGACTGCATAAGAAGACTCAAAAGGGCGGGCCTGACAATACGCCCATACAGAAACTAGAAAAGACAGAGCTCGGGAGGTCCCTTGTGCCGCAAGAGGCTCTCAAAAAGCAAGACCTCAGCAACCCCAGCGCTACATGGTCAAATAATAGCCCTGGTGTTTCACAGTCCCAGGGGCGGAGGTCAAGTGGAGAGGCTGCAAAAGTGGCGAAGTTGACCAATCAAGCTGCATGGCCTACTGACACCCTTCAACACGGGTCATCCGATCACGAGGGAGAGAGAGAGAGGGGTCGCGAAGAGGAAGGGTTGTCTGAGGAGGACTCTGATGTCGAATCAGGCTTTAATGATAGACTCGACAGACATGAAAATACAGGGTGCAGCGACCCTGAAGCGGACTACAGCGAGGACGAGTATCTTGTTATCATGTGAGATTTATTATCATGTCTTATCACGTGGTGGTAAAGAATCAGCCTGTACCCGCTGCCCCAAAGTGCCTGAATGATACCATAGAGGGGCTGGCTAACCGTGTGACAAACCTTGTGCCGCTGTAGCACTGTCTCCATATACAAATCCAGATTATTTAGCAGAGGAACCGAATGTCAGATAGCCAATTACTCTGAAATAATCCTCGATCACTGTGCAAGACATTTATTTAGGGAAGCAAACATTATAAAGTTTCCTACAAATGATACCAAATTATATATTTTATTGTATTTCAGTTTACTTTAATTGTTATATTGTAGCTGGCTGATTTTTTTTTTTACAGTGCTTTTTTAAAAGTACCTTATATACATTTTGATTGATTGAATACTCTGGATAGTGATACGGCTTGCTTATCTTAGTTTGACATCCAACTTAGCTAAATGTTTTATATCTGTGTGACTGATTGCAACCCATCCTTAAATGAGTTAATAAAATGAAGTTAAACACCCGTACATGTATCAAGATGTCTATGATTGTCAATTCCTTCTGAATCCTATACCTGCAGGCATGTGTAGGCCTACTAATCATCCCTATATGAGATAATAATGAGGCTAAACAATGATACATCAGTCTTTATTACTTCAGGCAGACAGAAAATATATGACACACATGATGGTACACCAACAGTAGTGTCACATTTTGTACAGAACTTTCTCGTCACAAGAGGTTCAGTGAAAGTTGTGTTTACGACAACTAGCATGTTATTTTTCTCCTTAGCTCCTGGCTCAACATCGTAGCGAAAACGTTCGCAAGCTGTTCAATGTACCATTTAATAGCCGCCCAAGTAAGTCAGCAGCACTATCTGATGGACATCTGGATACGGGCCTGGGAAAGATGTAAAATAAATATAAAAAATTCATACGTGTGCGGGTTCGGGTCAGGCTAGGACAGAATTGTGTTGTTTCCGTGTGAAATGTGGACTTGTGCAGCCCTTTGAAACGGCTCACGAACCCTGAGGGAGACCATAGGAGAGGCTCACTTGGGTCCAAGTTGGTGTATGAGAGGCTCACAAGGGTCTGAGTTTTCAGCCTCGAATGAAAGAGTTTGGAGAGCTATTGAGATTTGTGAATGTGTTAATTGATTTACAAATCTGTATTTAGGTGTGTAAGTAAGTGTAGGTCTACTGAGCTTTAAATACTGTATTCAACCTTTGAAGTATTATTCTACTGTACTTTTAAATGGTACACACAATCATTATTTTGCTTGGCAACACTGCAATAAAATAAAAAGCTTAACGGATTAAGTCCACTGCTGTTCTCTGCACATTAACTCATCCTCACCACAAGGGGGCGACAACTATCTGTGTTGTACTAAACTTTTTGTGATTGTGCAACAAAACCCGTCATTATAGTAATCTACAATGTACTACAATAACATGCTTTCTAAATCAGAAGCGTATAAACATAACTATATTATAATATACAAATACTGAATACTCACACTTTTGATTTGCTAAATGTTATACTCTTTCATTTTGGCTGAATCCCTCCCCTTCACACTGTGTAAACAACAAGGGCGGTCTGTCTTTGTGTATCACTTGATTGCATCAAGAGTCTAGTTACTTGTAACTAGACTAGTATAACTAGACTAGTAACTAGTATAGTCTGTTGACTATAGCGTATGTGTTATTGCAATTCATTAATTACATAATGTTGTACTTACGACTTGATGCAATATCTGTGAAGTTGTCAGCCTTAATCATATTGTCACCATTTTTGCAATTTCTACTATTGTAATTGCCTGGAATGGAATTAAACACATTCTAAAAAGAAATTGGGACCCATTGTGATCTAAATGATCCTAATCTTAGAGAAGATCTTCCAGATACACCATGGATTATCTTTAGAAGATCCCTTTCTTGTGAAGTGCCATCTCCCACCTGTACAGCATAGAACACGGCTGGGCATTAATCAGGCAAATTGCAAACATTGTGACGACACGATTAAGACTGACAACTGTACAGATATTACGTCAGGTTGTATTTTCTGATATAGTACATTTACAGTAATGCTGCTGTAAGCTTTGCCTTTTACAGGAGGAGGAAGATTAATAGAGCTGTGAAAGACATATTTACTTGAATGAACATAGAATCATGGAAAGAATTTCTACATACTCATTTGGCTTCCTTTCAGCATTAAGAAATGATGTTGATCTAACTTGATATACTAGGGTTAGTTTCAAATTTATAAAAATTGGTAAAACTTAATTGGCTAGGATTGATGCAACTTCATTTACGTTTGTTTATACATGAATAAACAAGGTTTAAAACAAGGTTATTTTGATTTTCCCTGTTTGGACACGGGTAATATAATGGTATTAAGGCTTTCCCTGTTAGGGTTCAGGTAATGGTACTGAAGGTTGAAGGACACAGGTAAAGGTGATGTAGTCTTTACCTGTCCTAGGTTAGGACACAGGTAATGGTGCTGAATGCTTCCCCAAGCTTCTGGGGCACAGGTAATGGTGCTGAATGCTTCCCCAAGCTTCTGGGGCACAGGTAATGGTGCTGAATGCTTCTCCAAGCTTCTGGGGCACAGGTAATGGTGCTGAATGCTTCCCCAAGCTGCTGGGGCAGGGCGTTGGATGTTTATCCCAGTGGGTGGACACCGTGTTGCAACCAGCCCGTCAGTTCCACTATAGTACAGAGGAGCTGACGGTTGTCTGATGGCTGCTCAGCTGTTGTTGCTGTTGTGTGCCCAAGTGCTCCTGAGCACCGCGGATGGCCAGGAGGACCACCGTGGCCCGTTGCCCGGAGACTACCAGAGGGGTGTCGACCTGACCCTGGAGATGCTGGAGTCGCGTGCCGGAGTCCAGCACCAGTTTGTCTTCCTGAAGAGCGTCACGCGATCCATCGTCGAGGTAGTGCTTTGTTCTGGGGCACCCAGCTAGTTAGGACTAGCCCCGGCGTGTGTGTGTGTGTGTGTGTGTGTGTGTGTGTGCGTGCGTGTGCGTGAAGGTTCTGTCAGCAATACTGAGATGTGGAGAACATGCCAGAGATGGGTGCGGTTGTGAAAGTGTCCCGTTCTCCCCTCTGCAGTCTGGGTTTGACGTGTCTTTTGTTTACCACAACTTCTACCTGAAAGCCACCACCTGCCCCACGGGAACAGAGGACAGACGGCAGTGCCACTTCAGAACTGATATAGTATGTATTTTAGGACTGATGGGAACCCCAGAAAGGGCCATTTTGATGGCCTGGCAACACCCATGAAACTGATGTCTTGCCCTGACTTGCTTGTGGTATTTGTTTGTGTGCGTTTGTGCAGCCTTTACTAGACTGTGCCATTTGCTACAAGACCTTCGCTGGTGGAATTGAGCCAATTCCCAAACCGTATCTTAACTGTATGTACAAGCCAGCCATTACAGAGGTCAGTTAGGATTTACACAAGATCACCTGTCCTTGTTGTTCCATTTGAAAATGTCTGTGTTTTATTACATCATAATATATATATATATATATATATATATATATATATATATTAGTAAGTAACAAAGCCAAGCATGGTAACAAAATCAAGTCTTCCTTTCTGATTTCCTCATGACAGGACATCAAGTCTGCGAGAATTAAGCATTGTAAAGAAATGAGCTACATGGTTGGATCAGCGACGCTTGCCGGCTCGACGGGAGAAGCCTAAGTTCTGCATGGGAGGGTCAATGTCCACCATGTCATTTAGCAGGTCAAACAGCATGTTACGGATACGTAGCCTATATACCATTGTAAATGTTATCCACTATTGGTACCACTTTTTTCTTTTCCAAATAATGTGATGTTAGGGTTAAATTAGGTTGATGCACATGTTATTTGGAAACCCCTGTAGCTTTGTTTTTATTTTATTTTATGCATGCAACTTTTTTTGAAATTGTTTTTACATAATAAAATATGCTTTTGCTAAGTAAAATGTGTCACTTTTGCTAACAAATACATCTGGAGTCGTTTATGCTTAAAGCTAGCAAACATGTCAGTGTCACATTAAATGACTATAGGGTATTATTTCACCTTGTGTAATCACTAATAATGAGTTGTTGCAGCACGGTGACTGGTGCATGTATGACTAGACAGGGTCTGTTATTGTAACATGGTCTGAGAATATTGGCAATGGCCAGTATGATATAATCTGGAATAACCATTAGATATAATACATTAAATCAGCATCTTATAAAGCACTATAAACAGTACAGCACAATATAATATAAAATATTATTATACTGTAATACCTTATTGCATAATAACTTGTTATCAATGTGCAATTTGATCATTCTGAACATCATAGAAAGTGTTCATTTTCAGGGGTTTGTGGTTTGCAACTGAGACACAAGCTTGTAGGCTAATGTCAATGGCGATAAAGTATAGTTGAGTAAAGACTACATTTTCAAAGAATCGAAAGGTAACATTTCACCACCACAACCCACATTTCATCATATGTTCCAAGACGCACATTTGTGATTAAGCTTTTTCATTAGGGGCTTTTCCTGGTGGTACTTCTGAGAACAACTACTTCTGTTACTAACTAGTTCAAAGTGAAAGCAACGTTGGAGATAATCAACCTCAGGATGCTGTGGGGGAGTTGGCAGGGCCCGCCACATTCCATTTCTATTTGTAGACAGTGGACACTTGTTATTGCAACAGTATGTTTATCCCAAAGAAGGGGGGATTGGGGAGGGGGTTCTGGTCTTTATAAACCATTTCAGCCTAGCTGCTGGCCAGACAGAGAGTAAAATGGCTGCTTTGCTGGTGCTTTGCGTTGGATCCCTGCTTGTTTTGGTGGAGGCCCAGGAGACATTGGAGGGACACTATGGCAAAGGGGTGCAGTTGGTGTCGCAGCAGCTGCACTCTCACCGTGGAGTCCACCACCATTTCCGCTTTCTTAAGAATGTGGGAATGTCCGAAATTGAGGTAAACTCATAACCTCTCTCTCTCTTTTTATGATTCAAATGGGAAGATGTGTATAGTAGGCTACTGTTGTTGTTGTTGTTGACTGATCACTGTATGCTTTCTGTGAGATTAGTTTTACTGTAAGAATCTTACTGAAGAGAGAGCAAATAAATGTAAAGCCCACCCTGTGGCAGAACTGAGAGAACAGCTGTATGCAATACAGTGTACTGGTTTATCTGAAACCCCTGCTATTGCACAATCGAGTAGCTATGAGCACTACATCAGGCTGTCACCCAACTATTTGCATGCTCTTCTGATTATTGGGTGGGGGGGGGGGATTTAATTGATCAGTTGAACAACACTGATGTTTAGGTCCACTGTTGCATTTGCTGTTACAGTTTATGATGTCATAAATCATATCAACCACGGGAGCGTTTGTTTTCCTGCCCAACAGGTGCCAGATGTGAGAGTACTCTTAAGAGGTGCATCCAATCAAAGGTTCTCAAACCCCTGTTTCTCTTTACATCGACCCTCACTGTTTTAGGTGCAAGAAGGACGTTCATGGAGGCTTAAAAAATTACAAATGAGACAAGGCGGTGGACATTCTGGATTCAATTATGGCATTTTCACTGGCTTCTTATGACAACATTGAATGGAAGGGTTTTTTTTCCTTGCCTGTTTTCTGCTGATATTTATAAGCAACAAGATACGAAGAGTTCAGATGCAAAACCACCTACGTACATTTGACATATTTATTTTGTAATTGGCAATATTTTAATAATTTATGTTTAAGGAAGATATTACTTTTTATTCAGTGACTGAATGGGAACGAAGGGTTAGGCCGACAAGATGACCAGCCCTTATCTAACTAGTGGTAACTAGTGGTGGTGATTGAAATAGCTGGATCATCTGACTAATCCGGATGGTTAAATCTTGTTGTAAGTCTTTTTGAGTGTTTTGGTTCTTTTGAGTCTCTGTTGCTCAAACATGTGTCACGTGACCAAAGAACTGAAGATCCATATCTATGACTCATCACTCTAACTGCTAACTTTGAGATTGCTCTCCCACTGCTTCCAGTGGTATGTTCCCTTCTACCACTAGCTGCCGTCGACCATCTGCGAGGTACGGAAAGAGGAAAAAAACTACCTGGAATGTTTAGCTTTAACAATAATTACATATTATTGTGCTTGTCCCAACCTGCTGGGGAAGCTGGTGAGACTAGACTAGCCTGCTCTGGTATCTCCCCTGAGGGTCTTCTCAAAGCGCGTAATCCACAATACAGGTTTTAAGCAATAGCCCCCGCCTTCTGCTGTGTGTGCCAAAGCTATAGGATTCAACATGTGCTCACATGGTTCAACCACACATCTCACCTGTGTGTTTTAAGCTGTCACAACACACAAAGGATCAGAATACCTAAAACAAAAGCAAATGTATTTGCATTCCTCCAAAAAAAGTATCACTATTCTGACCATGTATGCATTAACTATTTCTAAAACCATGACAATACCAGAACACTGAACAACAGGAATATTGACACTGCATTCTATAACACACCTTTTACACTAATAAATACCTAATTGTATAACACTTGGTTATGTAACAAGACTTAACTGCCATCCAGAAGGTTGTGGGTTTGAACCCCTGATCTGGTCAACCATGTTCTGCGAGGTACAGAAAGAGGAAAACAAACAATCTGTAATGTTTTTCTTGAACAATATTTACATATTATTGTGTTTGTCCCAACCTGGTGGGGGAAGTTGTAGATTCAGATCTACTCACTATAACTGATCACTTTAACCGAGGCTCGCTTCCCTGCAGTCTGGCTTCCTGGTGAAGTACATCTACCATAACTTCCTGCTGAAGCCCACCAGCTGCGCCAGGGGCAGGTCAGACGCCGACGCGACCAGATGCCCGTTCAGGAATGACCGAGTGAGTAGTATACGCGATGTCATCACCAGGGTGTGCTCCCAGTTCGCAGCCATGGCAACACAGCAAAAGTAACATGTATCTCTGCTGTTGTCCTCCAGCCTTTGATGGACTGTGTGGCTTGCTACAAGGTCTTTGATAATCAGATAGAGGCCGACCCCAAGCCGTATGTGCACTGCATCCAGAAGCCAAAACTCACAGAGGTGTGTGTGTATGCCACATGATTTTACTCCTGATAATTGGAGAAACTACATTTATTGTTAAACTAGGCTATACTGCACCTCTGTGAAATAATTCAGCGGCCGTCTTTACCTTTGCTGTTTCAGGAGATGCAGGCTACCAGGATTGAGAAGTGTAAAAAGATGAGCTACAGCAGTGGAGCGCCGAGCCTTCTGGCAGTGGTGGCCGACCAGTGAAGAACTGTCACCTGGCTTATCTAAATTATCGATTATAGAACATGTAGGGTAAACTGAGGCGTTTGTTTAAACATAGTTTTCATTTTAGGCTGACATCCCAGGGACAGCAATACATCCAACTGACCTTCCCTGTGTGTCTGCTCATGTGATAACTACCCAGGAACAATGCAATTTTGCATCAACATAAATAAAACATTTAATTCAATTGCATTGTATTCTAAAACACTTCCCTGTTCACCTCATACTCACCACACCACCTCTGGTGTTCAACTCCACCTAAAGGAGGAGTCAGCAACTGTAAGAAATACACTTTTGTTAAATTGGAGAGATTGTTTCATTCTAGCTCAATAAAAGAAATTGAACAAAAACACAGCTCCCCCACACTGGACACGCATCGCCAAGGTTGGGATAGTGTTGTGTGGTGCGGTCTGCACCACTTTGTTTGTGTTCTTCTTTACAGAGTCAGAGCTGTGTAGAAACAAAACGGTCAGAGGTAATACCTTGAGAAGAATTTACATAAAGTGTAATACAGCATAACTTACAATCGCTGACTCTGACATATTTAAAACGGCACATATTGCCTGATTAGCCCGCTAAATCTGAGGCCATGGTTCTCAGCCAGAAACCGATGGAGTGCCTACTCCAGGTGGGGAGTGAGTCCTTACCCCAAGTGAAGGAGTTTAAGTACCTCGGGGTCT
>JAODTR010001480.1:0-13385 GCA_025399935.1 Amblyopsis rosae
ACACACACACACACACACACACACACACACACACACACACACACACACACACACACACACACACACACACACAACGCAGGCAGGGAAATATGGATGTGTGGCATGTGTTCTTCTACTGGCCACTAGATGGCGCCAGGGATGTCCCTTTGGAAGCCTGTTGTATGGGCGAGGTGTGACTGCAAATGTAATGTATTGAATATCATATGCATGTCTGATACACACACACACACACACACACACACACACACACACACACACACACACACACACACACACAACATGTATATGTGTGTGTGTGTGTGTGCTTTCAGCATGGAATCCCAAACTAACGTCTTTTCTCCGCACCGGCTCTGTGCTTTAATTGTTTTAAGGATTTGTTACTGCGTACTCACAACGGACCTGGAAGATCTAGTTATCAAAGGCGCTTCCACATCAAGCAAGCAACTGATGGCAAGCCAGTTGGCCTGCCCTGCGAACCTTGGCTGCAAACGGGCCTGATATTACAGACATGTGTCCCAACAAAGGCTTCTCAGCTGCTTCCATTGTGTGCTTCTTAAAAAGTATAGTCAGCGATTATAAGCTAGTTGCAAGCTAATTGTAAGATAGTTGTAAGCTAATTGTAAGATAGTTTTAAGATAATTGTAAACTAATAGTAAGCTAGTTGTAAGCCAGTTGTAAACTAATAGTAAGCTAATAGTAAGCTAATTGTAAGCTAGTTGTAAGCTAATTGTATTTTTAAGCTAATTGTAAGATAGTTGTAAGCTAATTGTAAGCTAATTGTATTTTTAAGCTAATTGTAAGCTAATTGTAAGTGGTGGGTTTACGAACTGAATGTTAGTGTTGGGATGATTATTTAGACCGCTTCAGTACTCCTATTAGAGAGCACAGAGTCATCAGGTAGGTTTCTCAGCTTTATTTTGGTACACAGGTACACCAGATGGATTTCTTCATTAAGTTAGACAATAATGTTCAATTCAACTCGAATCGGTTCAGTTTATCTTCAGTGACTGAATGTCCGGCGCACAACCGTGAACTGTTCTACCGGAGATAATGTTGGTTAGTCTGTAGTGAGCACAGACGTAACCCTCCGCCAGAGAGCAATACGCACTTGGGACTATTTGTACTGTTAACTAGCGTAATAACTCAAAGATAAAGGTGAAGTAGACTAAACATATGCGCATATCATCATATTAGTTAAGCAAGCTAATTATGAGTCTTGAAGAATTCAGAACAGTAAGCTAATTGTATTTTTAAGCTAATTGTAAGATAATTGTAAGCTAATACACTATTTTAAATGTTTTGCGAACCCCTCGCTTCGCTCTGTTGTCTCTATGGGGAAGCGTCCTGTCCCGTCAGTCGGCTGGGTCAGGGGTACCTTTGAGGATGGTCATATTAATGACGGTGCGGACCTCCGGCATCTGGTGCTGGAGGGAGGGGAGGGGGGGCGGGAGCTCCGGGGGGTCGCAGCACCGCCGGCACATCCTGGGGGGGGGTCTGGAGGGGGAAGAGACACAGCCGGCCAGGGGGAGGAGCCAGGCCAAGCACAGACACGCCCCCAACATGGCTTCCAGAGCGAGGGAGAAAAAGAGAGAGGGGGGGGGGGGGGAGAGGAAGAGAGGAGGGGGGAGAGGAGAGAGAGTGTCTTAAAATGTATTTGCACCTTAGTGTGCAGAATAAGAGCAATAACATGCATATCTACATATTTTATAAATACTGCTTCAGCAGCAATAATTGTTTTAACACACACGCACGCGCGCGCACACACACACACACACACGCACATACACGCACACACTACAGTACAATATAAAGAAGACGTCTTGGACAATGTCAGCCTCCTAGGCAACACTGGCATGTTGTTTCACTTAACTGTGTTACTTATTACTCCTTCAAAAAGTATTACTGGGTATTAAAAGTAATTAGTTACATTACTACCGTAGTTACATTACTACATTCGTTTAACAGTCACTACCCTGCCTCGCCCCTTCCGAACAATGACACCCTGTGTAGCCAGCTCATTTTATAATTGAATCCTCTTTACTGGAACAATAATTAGCTTAGGAGTCAACAATCAGCCAAAGTGAAAACATTGCAGCCTCTCAGACCAGATGATTGACAGGTTGGTTCAATTAGCCTACCCTAAGTTTGCTAGGACCAGAAATCTCGTTCTTGTAACGCATTAAATATTAGTTACTTGGATTAGTAATTGTAATTGTATTAGTCTTTTGGAAATAGTAATTAGTTACACTACTAGTTACTGAAAAAAGTAATGATATTACAGTAGCCCAACACTGGTCACACACACGTGCACACGCGTACGTACGCGCGCACACACGCACACGCACACACAAACAATTAGGTGCCGTGCGTGATACATTGTACAGTTCTGTTTTACATGGAAGCTGCCATGTTGACCTCTTGCCACTAGGTGGTAGTATAAAACGGGACTAACTATAGCCTACTTATTTTACATATTACAATTAGAAATATTTAACCCTTTAATAATCTGAATGTGTGTTTTGTAATTGTAGTCATTTTTTGTGCGACTTTTTTCTACCTCAATAAGGTGGCTTGCTTGTTCAGTCTCAGTTGCAATACTTATAAACATCAGCATATAAAGACATACATGAACGGCCCAGTATTACTCCAATATTGTGGCTATGTAATTGCCTGCAATATACTTTAGGTTATTTTACATAATGAAGGAAACAAAGGCAGCATGTTTCTGTCTTGGGTTTTAGAGGTTCCAATTACTGTAGGCTACAATTATCTTTTATCTTTAATAAGCTCATATCGTTTGTTTGTATAGGCTATGTTGTTGTTATTATGGCCAATGTTTGTTACATTGATTTTTTTTATATGTGTAGTTTGTTATCACTTATGTTATTATAACACATAAACGTTAAAGTCGCAAACACGTTTGACACGTTATGTTTACACACACAGACTAATCGTTTTCATGTTATTTCATTTTTACAATAATTAACCCGATTTGTTCCAGGGGGACATGATGACTAAGATGTGTTTGCATATTGATAGTAGGGCAACACACATGACTCCATAACAAAATCATGTTTATTCTAAACAATCATAATAACGCTAAAAACCGAACCGGCCGATTAACATGGCATAATTAGCCACGTCCGCAACACAATGGAGCATCCGTTTGCCACGGAGTAACCACAAACCAATAAACACAATAATCCTACTTAAATGTAACTCAATCGACATTCTTTGCAAAAACGAGCCGACAAGCTTTCAACAACTTTGCGTTCGCGTGATGAAATGCTGCTGAGTTGGCAGACCGTGCGCGGCACCCCGGCACCGCTTCCCAGGGAATATGAAGTGTAGACGTGTCCGCCGTGCGAGAGACGTTGCTGCCGTACGTGTGGTGTACCGTCACGTCTCTTACCTTGTTGCGCTTTAGACGCCGCGGTGTGAAGGTCAACAAGGACTGCACGGTGCGCGCTCCAACGGGTCAGCTCGACATCGACGCTGCACAGCTTTCTCTCTTTCGCTATCCCTCTCTCCCTCCCCCTTCCTCCCACCCCAACTTCTTTACTTAATTCTCGCATCTCAGTTTCTCCCCCTCTTTCCTGCCTCCCTGCGAGAACAGACAATAGCTATGTGATGTGGTTACTGACTCCTCCGGCCCTCTCGTCTCCTCGCCTTCTCAGCAAGGGGACCGTCTTTCATTCTTCACAAACGCGAGATGGGAAACGGGGATGGACAAATGAAACGTGTAAAAGCTATCACTAATCATTTAGGTCAGTCAGTTCCCTCTCCCACGTACAGTAAGTCACTTAAGTATTCTGGAAGGATCCAAACTCAAAAGCCTTAAAGTCTAAACACACACAAAGATAACTTTTTAGTATATTGCTTCTCTTATTAAGTAAGCCTCCACTGTGGGCCATTCATCTACAGGCTTTCATCTACTAGTATATCTGTCTGTTGAAGTATTGTAGCCAGCTACACTATTTTGCTTCCCTAGAGCCTATCATGACATCTAGCCTGCTACATCCTGTGGACTTGACTGCCTTGGGCTTTGCTCTTATTGGTGTAAACCACTTCATAAGGACGGATACGATGATATCAAATGTATAATTATGCAGAGTGGACATTCCCAGGTGTAGTTGGCTTGGACCAGCTGTGGTGCAGACAGCCTTATCAAAGCTTTTAAACATTTCTGTTCCCACTAAAAGTCATTTTCATCACCAGCGCACGCACACATGCACACAAACACACTCAAACTATACATACACTATGCCAACATTTCTACTCAAATCACTTTATCACTATTATAGAGTATACTGTCTGGATGAGAGCGAGATTGCAGCAACAACAGCATCAAAAAGTGGTTTTGAAACAAAGGGTTATTCCATTCTGGCAACATGGGCGGGTGCCTAATGTCTGATTCTACATAGAACTGCTTGGCTTCTCAAAATAGACCATGGAAAAATAGCCTGTGGTCTGGTTGTTGAGGACTGGACTTGTTGTAGGCAGGCCGGTCATTCATGGACCAGGCTGCCACTTTCAATATAAGTGGCAGGTCTAGGAGAAACATTACAGGATGTAATACATTAGCCAGTATCGTCAGGACTTTCAACATTCTATTAGCAGATTTTAATCAAGTAGCTATCATGCCGAGCATGCAGTACAGAGTGGAATAGGCTATTGCTGCATGGTTTTTGCACTTGAAAATGAGAACATTTGGTCAGTGACCCCCACCCCTCCCTCCTCCAGTATGCACTCCTCAAAGCCATCGCCGATGCTGGGATAGATGTCTGCTTGTATGTTGGGAGACTTGATTGCATGGGACCAGTAACTTGACACCTATCAATTTGTACATGGAAACAGCTGGATTATATCACACACACACACGCGCACGCATGCAAACACACAGAAATATTATGACATTATGTTGGAAAACATAAGTGTACGAATTTAATTAGTTATTCCATGAAACCTTCATATTAAATTAAAAGTGTTGCTTCTTCGCGAACAAACGTTTGATTTGTCAAGGGTCTCGCATCCATAGTCCCGTTCATTCTAGGATGCCAGGTGTCAAATTGTTCCAACTGTCACTGTGCCTGTAAACGCACTTCATGACGCTAAACGTCTCCTTCCGCTGGTGGTTATTCAGCCACCACAGGCTCAATGTGTTCCAAGTTAAGCCAAGCTTCCTGACACATGTCTGCATATTTCCTATTGCCGCAAGAGCCAACGAGCATCGAGGTCTCGCAACACTGTGCCAGAGATTGATGTTTTCCATCCATCCGTTCCTTTGTCTTGTTAGATGTTAGGCTAGCATTTAGCTAGGCTAGGCTAGACTAGCTAGGCCAGGCTAGTTAGGCTATAGCATGCATACAGCACAGCAGTTCTAGCGTTGGAATGTCCTTGAAGGTCAAGCCCGACTCAGATCTGTCAGAACCCTGCACATCTTAATTAAAAGGTACAGTATTTCTGGGGAAAGCTATTGATATTTGAGCTCAAAACAAAAGCACCTCTCCCTTCATGTGCTAGCATCATGTGCTAGCATCATGAAGCTCCGTCCCCCACACTCTGGAAACGCATTGCGAAGGCTGGGATATTGTTGTGTGGTGCGGTCTGCACAACTTTGTGTGTGTTCCCATTTACAGGGCCAGGGCCGTGTAGAACCACCAGATTTTCTTTTCAGCACACACACAGAACGGCAGCTAGCATTCAATCACGTACCTTAATTTTTAGGCTTACGGCTCTTGACTTATTCATATAGGTGTTGTTTTTGTGTAAACGCTTGTTTCAAGCACTAATCAGGGAGTTCACTGTACAAATGAAGCGGTTTGTTTTGGTGGTTGTGGCTCAAGACGTTTGAGAGAAACCGATGCATCAACATTTGACTGACTGACTGACTATGTCCATACATTTATAGAAAATCAACATTTCTTTACACGTCTTTCTCTCTCTCCGCCTCTCTCTCTCTCCCACCCTCTCTCTCTCCCCCACCCTTTCTCCCTCTCTCTCTCCACGAACCCTCTCTCTCTCCCTCCCTCTCTCTCTCTCCCCCTCCTCTCCTCTCCCTCTCTCTCTCTCCCTCTCCTCTCCCTCTCTCTCTCTCCCTCTCCTCTCCCTCTCTCTCTCTCCCCCACCCTCTCTCCCTCTCTCTCTCCACCACCCTCTCTCTCTCTCCCTCTCTCTCTCCACCACCCTCTCGCCCTCTCTCTCTCTATCACTCGGCTGCTTTATCTGTCATGTTTCACAGGCTCTTAAAGAAGGCAAAGTGGAAATGTTTGGCAGCCTCTCTGACTCCAGTAACGGTCTGGTTACGGTCCAGATTCCAGACCTCGGAATGACCTTCAGCGTTCCGGGTTCCTTCTTAGCAACGAAAACTAACCTTAACTCTATGTTGACAGATTTAGGTATCTGGCAAGTAATACTTTTTTTTTTCTTTTTTCTTTTTTTTGACAGAATATTTTACTGCTTTCAGATGGAGGTCAAGTTGCTAATCATTTCATGATGGTTGTTTTCAAAATTGTTCAGCAATAAATTTAAAAAGTTTCATGAATGCTGTTGGATTTCTGTAATGCAAGATGGAAATTGACTCATAAATACTTGCAAGCTTGTAATTAATGTGGTAAAAAACATGTTTAAGGTATTATCTTCCATAATGTCATAACAGTCGAGATGTCACTTTTTAGCACGTCTATGTCTCTATATCTTCTGTCTGTCTGTCTGTGTATCTACGCTCCCTTTAAACTCATACCGTAATACAGCCTTTCCTCTCTGTCTGTCGCTGACCCTCCTCCTGGTCTACCCAGCGTTCCCAGAGTGAACACAAAGCCCCGACCCTCAGCTGTTTCAGCCATTATTCAGCAGAAGATGGAGGGAGGCCTACAGGGAAGCATGCGTGGACAGCAGAAGATGGAGGGAGGCCTACAGGGAAGCATGCGTGGAACAGCAGAAGATGGAGGGAGGCCTACAGGGAAGCATGCGTGGACAGCAGAAGATGGAGGGAGGCATGCGTGGAACATATTAGGTACTGTCGGGGGGGGGGGGGTACACCCCCAACCCCTCACACCTCCACTCCCCCCCCAACTAAAAAACACCTCCTGCGCCACTGGGTACTGTAGTGTACCATGCTGCTGACAACCCCAGCTCGTTGACAAAGCATGTTGGTAACATTAGCATCATTTATTATCACGCTGGTCAGATAGAACAACGTGGAGGTGATTGTTTTCCACACGTGTAACATCTCAGTACAACATTTGGGACATCCCTGTGATGTAGCAGGGGGGAGGAGAGATGGGAAGGTTGGGGGGGAGGGGAGGGAGGTTGACATCTGGGCATTCTGATGGCATGGTGGGAAGTTAAAGGTCCTATATACAATATTTTCAGGCAAAAAGGTTCCTTTCCCTGACAAGCCTTAGCCTATGAGTGCGTGTAACAATGCTTTTTGTCAATAATCTAATCTTATACCTGGTGACAGCTTGATTATTTCGCTTTTAATTGGTGTCAAATGTTTAAGGAACATGTATTGTGACGTGTATGTATTGTGGGATGAGCAGCAAAGCTGGGTGTGTGGGTTGCGCCCATGAATATTTTTCTCTGTGGGTTTTCTGTTGTTTTCTGTTCAGATTCATTTAAAAGCAGAACATTGCATAGGAAATGATCACTTGGTTGAAACATTCTTGTGTTATGTTACAATGCAAGTATTTTCTACAGTGTAACAACATCTGAAGGGTAGAAATGGTACAATCTTCCCGGACAGTATTGATTTTTAACACTAGGTGTCGCTCATGTTTCAGAAAAGTACTTCCCTCTCATTAACAGACAAATAGGTTTAGCAGAGTTGGGGAAATTTGCCCACGCAGACACAGGAGGACCGGGACGACCGGGGCCGTCCGGATGTACAACCCCAGCTTAACACAAAGGTCAGCTGCCGTTACAATTCATACAATGCAGCGTTCAGATGACCGGCACAATGTAAGTAAACGATCGAGCAGTCTCTATCTTCTGTAGTTTACAAGTCTAATCTCACAGCTAGATGTTGCCTTGCATGCTTTGTCAAATGTTTGCATGTTTTCACTGACAGCTTTGCCACCATATAACATTGATTCAATGCTTTAAGTCATGGTACTACCACCGTATAACATTGATTCAATGCCTTTACAACATCATGGTGCCACCATATAACATTGATTCAATGCTTTTACAACATTATGGTGCCACCATATAACATTGATTCAATAAACCTAAAGTGTGTCATTGACTGACATAATGGATGTACGTTTAAAATCATGTCCCGAGCAAGCAACAACACATCTGTTTACATATCATGTTTGCTTGCGCAAAATATAATATAGAACTCATTTTAGAATTTTAGAAAAAAATAGAACTAGTAAATACCTATTTACTAGTTCTCCTGGCTTGATTTCAAATATATAACTGTGTTGAAAAGCTCAGTCGCATTCAGTATGGTATGAACGGCCCACAGCTATTGTGTGCTATTCTGTAAGCTTATTTCACCCAAAGCTGTGATAAAGCGTGTGTGTGTGTGTGTGTTATCTTTTTGTCCATTGACAAGCAGATGAGTGCACAAGCACACGTGTGCGCGCACACACATACACACATGCACATTTATAGTGTCAAAATGTAATAAACAAGAAAAGCTTGAGAAATATGAGTGCTACTGCCCTCTAGTGGTCAGTGAAGTGTTTTGTTTATTTAAGGCTTTTATAGCAATTGTTTGAACACTGAAAGTATAGTTGATTTAATACCACAAATCTCTTAAAACAGATGAATAGATCTAAGAGCCAAATACATACTGATCTGCTAAGTGTGCAATGTTGTTGCACACTGAGCTACACTATATATTTTAAGAAATAAAAGTTTCCTAAAATATTCTGTATTCAAATAAATAAATCAAAATTGTCTACATTGGTATTGAACGTGTTCTACATACAAAACACAGTCGGATCATTCACCAATAGGATCCTTTTATTCCCATAAGGTAAAGCAACACTTTACACACACAGGGAATAAAGACAAGCGATTGTACTGTATAATGATTTATAGTATAATAAAATCCTCGAACTCTTCAATGCCATACGGGCTCCCTCAAATCCCCCCTTCCCACTGGTCTGGACTACGCCAAGGCTTAACCTGGCAACCCACAAGGCTGGTGTTATGGTGGTCGGCCCAAGGCTAAACCTGGCAACCCACAAGGCTGGTGTTATGGTGGTCGGCTGCAGATCAAACCTTGTGGGTTTGACCTTTGACATGCCTGGTCTAGGTTAGCATTCAGTAAAGGGTTCTGATTATCTCCACAAGTCTCCATATTGCTATAATATAAACAAACGCAACGGGCAATAACTCTCTAACTCACTATGTCCAACTGCACAAAGTTGTAGGGAATTAAGACAAGCTAATGCCAAATGCTTTATCATAAAAGTTCAGCTATAACTTGTTCCTTCATGAATATTTACCGCATAATGTTATGTAAAACATTGTACTTGGTCTCTGCATAAAACCGTACATGTTCTTTGTCTGTAATTAATGACATGTTAATTATTTAATAAAATGTACATACATAAAATATACTTTATGAATACAAATTGTGTACTGGTCTTTATCCACACACAATACTTACATAAACATGACATATTATAAATAATCTCCTCTATTTGGCCCAACATGCTGTGGTAAATTGTGCAGATCGACATTTTCAGCCTGTTGAGGTTCCTTCTCCTCCTTACACCAAGATACAGGCTTTGATGTGTGATAGTTTCCTTTGTGTTCTCTAAATACGGGAAGGACAGGGTTAAATAGCTTTATATTGCTGACAAACCTGCCAAACTTGATCTTTGAGCACTGTGTGTTCGTGTGTGCATGTGTGTGTGGGATAACACACAAGTAATGTGGATTTACTGTCCACATTTTGATTTATTAATTTAAACTATTGTGTGTACAGTACAATTACGATTAGTAATAATCTAAACGAGTCTGCCCTTTACAAAAACAAAGCAATATCTTGTTTTTTTAAGGAAACAATTGTATGTAATGTAATAGCACCGAATCCAACATAACCTGTGTTTTTAGAAAGCACCGGAGATCAATATCTGCAAATTAATAATCTGTTAATTACAGTACACATCATATGTTAATTACGTTCCCTATATGTTGATTCTTTTTTTCTATAAAGAAATACAGTGTGTGCGTTGTATGTTTTTATTATAATTTAATTTTTCAATAAATGTCAGGGTACAGCATGATGGGTTAGATATCTTAGTGCTGGTGATGTGATACCTTTGTCTTCTATGCTACGCTAAGATAAAACGTTTGATGATGTTTTAAATAAATACGCACTGGACAACTTATGGTATACACACACACTACACATTACACAAAGGCAGCACAAACACAATCTCTTTGAGGCGTTGGCCAATTCATATATGAATCAGTGTGTAACTTTATCCAAAGGACAAGCTTCGCTGATTTCTTTCTTTCACACACACGCACGTACGCACACACACACACACACACAGCCAAATGCCTTCCTCACTGTGGAAGGGGTTTGCCCTGCCCACTTATGGAGGAGTCAGCCATCATATACTGTATTATTATGAACTACGTCTGATTCCCAGAACACACCCCTTTTTAAAATTGGTTTGTCATTCAGCAACAACTTGTGACAGGGAGAAAGAGAGAGAGAGAGTCAGTGCGTCAACGCTCACATTTCACACACAGTACACTCAACCTACAAGCACCTATAAAGCAGTTCAGGTAAGCTTTTGATTTTCATGTGTTACCACTGCCTTAATGCTATCTATTAATTCTTTAATGCTGCCTATTTATTCGTTTAGGATCATTATTTGGCACTGTTCGATGCGCCTTGTTCAAATGGCTTCCCAGATACGCTCTAATGAAAATACACCACATGTATTTCTTTAGGATGGAATGTCGTGGTTGTTATAAATATCTGTGTGACCTGGACATGCTGTGTGATGCGATCAATGACACCGATATGAAAGTGTGATTATTATATGCGTAGATTACTCTATGTATCTCATGTGGATCAAAAGGTGTCTGTTGCTATAGGAGATGTTGCGGTAAAGGTACCTCTAGCAACAATGGCCCATTTGGGAATTTGGTGTTCATAACATACACCTTCTCCCTCAAAAAACACACAATAAAAATACAGAATATAATGTGTATATATACTGTAAATATAATTCATTTTATTATTATTATAAAAATATATTTTTTACTACATTTACCATAATACAAAACAAATAGAAATCATAACTGCAGTAATTTAGTAGAAAATAATTGCCAGCTATAGACCGTATCAACAATAACTACAATAGCGCAGCTGCTCAACATTTACTCTCTGCCCACACATACATTGTGGCAGCAGCTACAAATGAACAAGCAGATATTGTCAAACTAGAGTGATTGCACAATACAAATTACACAATGTACAAATCGTTTTTTCAATGTTCATTATGATGGGTTCTTTTGTGGGTTCCTGTAGAGGTATCATCGCCTTTCTATAGCCACGTTAAACATTCTGACTCGACGAAACCTATTCTATTGACTCGGCACTCCTCCAGATTCTTATCTGTTTATTATTAGAAGTACCATCTGAAATGATTCTGTACAGTATTATTTTAACACAACAGGTGTGTATGTGTACAGACAGTCCAAAACATCTTTACTCTCAGTATGTGTTTTAATACTGTATAGAAGTAGCACATAATATGATGTAAATGTACATGTTGTGGCTAGTCTCACATACAAAACACATATGGAGTCCTAAGCTTGCATATGAAAGACACCTGTATGAAAAGATCAATAATCATGTTAAAAGACATGTCATTGTTCATACATACAATTTACAATGTATTCGATATTGATCCCCCTATGCAATGTTGGCATTTCCACAAGTGGACAATATTCTGTATGAACAATAATTTATTGTAATAAAGCATTTATTGTAAAAAGCATTTATTGTAAAAAGCATTGTAGGCATATAGTTGTTAAGAACAACAGTACATTATGATCTTTTCTAATACACTCCATATCAAGTAGGTTGAGTAAACAGGGAAAATGTCTAAAGTATGGACCAAAAAAACACCATCACCAACTGGCTATATTTGAAAATGTATTCAAATCTATAAAATATTCTATTAAGTTAATATGTATTAGTGAAGTATAACTTATTTAACACTGAGGCAAATCAATGCTTTACGACTTAAGAGAAATGCATGCCTTTACATAAATATCTTCTTCACACACAATTTGCTATATAAAAACTAAACATTTAATTCAAAGGGTAAAATCCCAGTAGTTAGCTTTTACACCTGGTAATCATTATTAGTATGGTCCTGCTAGAACTCATGCCTTTGACTGAGGATATGTTGTAGTTGAAAAAACACATCTTATGTAATGTAATGTACACAGTAATGTCAACGCAGCTTAGTGAAGCAATCTGAGGAGTTGTTCTACTGAGTGCTGACTTCTACATTGTGCTTTCTGGGACCCTCCAAGGCATGATAAGGTGACCTACAGTAGACTGACCACGTCAGAAGACCAGTAGACCAGCATAAAGTATGAATGCAGCCACAGTTCAAGCCCAGGACCAGGACACACTCAAAAATATAACGTGTCGGATATACTTAATCCTGTTGTGTCAACAATGTGTTACAACATTTAATAATAGTTTTAAGACATCAATAATTGACCGATGTGCTGACATGTCCAAGTGGTCTCGCAGAGCCAGCCTTTACATACGTAAAGTCTGGAACACAGCGCTGGCTAACTGTGTCAGTACCTACTTGACAAGTGAGGTTTTTTCATTGACATAAACATACTGTAGTGACGTCATGACAACGATAAACGTGGCAACTCAAGACGCAGGATTATAGCAATTTTTCACATCCATTTTTCTGCGCCCAAATACAATGAATAAATAGTACATTTGTGAGGAGATCAGATCAGGCTAGTCCAAAAGGTAACATGAGACAACAGGCTAGCGCAACAAGCACGCTTCTCCTGTTATAGGCTATAACCGAAAGGCTAACTGGCTGGCTGATAGCCAAATTTTCCTTTCCATTCTTAGCCTACTTTTTAAAACAGAGAGGACATAGCATATAGGCTATCCTACAAAACTGTATGTGATCTAGTGCTATAAATCTTCAGCTCTGTTTCATGCCATTAGGATAAATAATTAGACTACTGACTATTTCACATAGCACTGGTATCATGCAGTTTGTGTTATCGGATGCTTAGGCTACTGAAATGGATGTTATTGAATATGGTTGTTGTTTCGGCCACCTCTCCGGGAACCATCACCTTATCGTGGTGGAGAGGTTTGGGTGCCCCCATGAACCTGAGGGCTGTGTTGT
>JAODTR010001491.1:0-13384 GCA_025399935.1 Amblyopsis rosae
ATATATATATATATATATATATATATATCATCAGGGGACTCATGACTCACGATAAGTCTGCCACGACTAGGAATGCACAAACAATGATAGGCCTAAGTAGCTAGGAAACCATGAGAGTTGTGTTATTCAGTTTAGATCATACTGTACATTAGCAGGGTTGGGTTTTGGTAAAGTGGATGGCCCTGTATCATACTTTATACCACTAGATGTCACACTAAGCTTGATACCACTAGATGTCACACTAAGTGCATCAGCCTTGCAGAGCCAAAAAAAGAAATGCCTTGTGGGCCACACACAAACACACAAACACACACACACACACACACACATGTGCCTGTCTCATTTGACAAAGAACAGAGGAGCCTATATCTATTACTTAAATAAAAATATATTGTTTGCTGCTATTAATGTTTGAAATATCATAGGCTATATATACATTTTCATGTTGTTTATTTGAACTGTGTAAGATATATATATTTAGGCCCATGGTTGAATGGTGCCATTATTGCAGATGCTATATACATTATCATGTAATTTTTATGACATACCACCATTAAACATAAGGGAAATTAAACCCTTATGAATCGTATTGCTTAACTGTCATCATTAAATGTATTTTTTTAGCAATTGTATGGTCCCTGTATGACTTTCATTTCTGTAAAGCGCATTGTACAAAAAGTGCAACACAAATAATGTTAATATTATTATATTTTGACCTAATCTTATCAATCAATCATATAGCGCAAATCACTCTTTCCTTTATTTGCTTGGGGCATAGCAGCAGGTTATGGATGATAATGCCTATTGGCTCATGGACACATGCTGGTGCGCTCTGGTCATTTTAGGATGGGCTGGCTCGCTGTGCAATCAGGCACATAATCCCATCTACCATTTGGTTCATTGATTACAGATTGACGTAGCAGGCCAGCTGCTGCTTGTCTTGTCTGAGGGCCTAGTAGTCTGAGACATGGTCGCTCCTGCCACGCTATTCCAGCCGAACACAATGATTGGCTAGGCTGTAAATGGATGGCTCCACCATAAGCCATATGTCACAAGGAAGGAGTGACCAGTCTGTTAAATCAAATACATGTAGAAAGTACAGTGAATAATCCCCACTGCAGTATGTGGTCTGTTTTGACAACTCTCATCATCTTTACAGGATTAGTATGGCTATACATTATGCTTTCCATTCCTTCTAGTATTGCACTATGGGTAATAAAGGCTCCCAACACTGCAACACTGAAGATGCAGGCATCAATGTGGAGTACATATTGTACAGTAGTGATGATGTAATGAATCAGACAGCTACGGCAATTCAAAGTGTATTCTAAAGGATGCATACACAGTGCGCTATTTAGTGTGGTTAGGTTAAGACATACATTTTTAATACTTAATACATCTACTATGCTATGTAAATTATTAATTTAATATAGCTAAATCAGCACTGAAAAAATAACTGAGCAAAGAAACCCAGTTTAAGAATCATGTTATTTCTCCCTTTCACATCCTAAATATACCTCCCACTTGCAATATATACATCTACCAGCCAGGCATTGAGCAGAGGTGACAGCTGCTCAAATGAGGCTGAGAGTGTAACTAGGTCATGAAAGGTGAATATCATTTCATGCCTATTTGAACTTTACTTCCCTCTAATCGGACTGATTAGCTATGCTTAATTGGCTTTTGTTCAAACCTGATATACCATAGCTCATATTACATTATGGCCAGAAAGGTTGACACTAACAAGACCAGACTATTACAACACTTGCGTTTGAATAAATATAACTTTATTGAAAAGAAAAATTATTTTACATTGTGCAACATTAGATCAATTCAATATGTGATTTAAATTATACAATTGCTCAAAAATACCAATTTGAATTGGTTATAATATACTGTCATTATCTTTGCTTTCAAGAGGTGTTCTTATCAAATATATGGTTACTCATTTTAACACTGAATTGAAGCTCACATGCTTTGTTTGAATCAACTCAGCCCATTCATTTTCAATTGTTCATTTTGCAAGTCATAGTAACCCATCTTCACATTTTCTCATCAGAAAAATATAACTTTGTAATCACAATGATAGTGTTTCTCGAAATTGCAAACAAAGAGGCATTGGATTAACAACACATTGGTATCTATCCATCAGTAATCAATGTACAGTATTCGCCAGTGGGCTGAAATGGCACAGTTGTGGTTATGTTATCAGCTGGTGGCACGCATGCCCATGGTGCAAAAATGTCAATCCTTTACAATAAGAAGCATAAGGAAAAGCCCAACTCTATAGAAATATTGAAACAACTTGTCCAGCATCTATTAATACAGTAGTATCTCTACTGTATTTTACTATCTTTACATTATTGGTAAACAATAACTTATAAATCCTTTGTAAAGTTAAACATAAACTATTACTAGTGCAGGTATATGTTTTCAAAGTACCACAGTATATACCTGTAACTAGGGATTAAGCACAGATGACAAAAATAATTAAACGTCAACATTCAGCAGCAGCTCAAAGCATTGTGCATTCAACTCTAGTGGCTAATGAGCTAAGACTTTGCATGTGTGTTTTTATGTGAAGAACACACTTGTTTACACACATTGTTTATGTTGTACCATACTCCATACTTCTTATAGTATCCTGGCTAGTGTTTTCTATGTGTGACTACAACTAAAGCAAAAAGAAGCACTTCAAAGCCTTTGGTGTTGGGGGCAGGTTTAATAACCAGACCACAGATTTACCATGAATACAAGCTGGTTCAGTATTGACTCAGCCACAAGGTAAGCTATATGAACCACTTCTTATTGGGGAAGGCTGCGGGCCAAAGGGTCGAAGGTTAGGTTAGAGAAGATGCTACGCTCTGGGACAATGCTGTGTTTGTGTATGAACACCCTCACAGCTCCTCGCTCTCCAACATGGCCTCCCGAGGGGAGCTCGAGAACAAGATGGGACTGTTCTCGGCGGTGGGAAAGGCCGATTTGATGTCCAGTCCCTGGCCTGTCAGGGCTGCGTAGCGGCTGCCCGCGCGCGGCACCTTCTTCATGGGCATGGGAATGCTCTGGTGCCATTGTGCTGCGTGCGAAGTAGACAACTAGGATTACTATGTAGACTGCAACTTGTAAGCTGCCTGATGGTGTGGAACCAAGGTGATTAGTGTAAACACAGTGGCCGAGGCAATTCACATTTACCATAAATGTCTAGTCTAGCAGTGCACGATATGATCCCAGCGTCGTTTTTAGCCGACAATGTGTACCAGCCAGCATCCTCTTTCCTGGTTGGCTGGATGAGGAGACACACATAACCGGTGGCATCCTGGTGCATGCTGGAGGAAAACGACGAGTCATTACAAAGGTGCATGATGGCCATTCAATGATGTGCTGTGTGTTTCTAACTGACCTGCACCGGTCCTTGGTTTTAGGAATGGTGTCGTTGTCTTTCTTCCAGAAGATGACCGGTGGGGGCATGCCCAGCACCCGACACACAAGCCTGACGGGGGTGCCCTCTGGGATCCCCGTGTTCTGAAGCTTCTCCACGAAATGAGGAGGCCGTTTCATCTCTCTCTCTGAGGTCAAGGGAAGTCACATGACTCTATCTTATAGGCATGGCCTGACCGGTATGCTCCATACATGAATTTAGTTTGTTTCTGTCTTTTCCTAAAAGCTTAATTTTAAATTAGATATTAAAATCTCTCCAAATGTTTATACATACACACACACTGTATATGTAACATGTATTTATTTATTTGTGTTCTGTTGTGTTGCAGCTCTTACCTGCAACATTAAGTTCCAGGCTAAATGAGCTCTGGCCTGCTTTGTTGCTTGCAATACATGTGTATGTGCCGGCATCGCTCTGCTTCAGAGGGTCAATGACTAGAGAGTGGATGCCATTCTCCCTCACTAACATCTTGTGATACAGGTCAGGATAGATGGGCTTCCCATTGACCAACCACATCAGCTCCGGGTTGGGGAGGCCACTCACCTGTGACACAGCAAGGCTGATGCAAACACAACACAACACAACACGTGCATGTTTCTTGCTTCATCCAAAGGGCATTGGTCTGCTACCAACCTTACAGTCTAGCCTACACAGTCTTCCCTCATGACCTAGCACGTCGCCCGGAGCTTGCAGGAAGTGTGGCTTAAAGAAACGCTCCTGGGTCTGCTCGCCTTCTTCAACCTCCTGTATGCGCGCACGCACCCTGCATACATGAAGACAGGTTGATACAGTTACTGATCTGGACATCAACCCACAGGAGCAGCTGCCTTTCACCCTTCCATTAGAGCAGTAAACATCATTATCCTCTCGAACAGCTTGCTAGCTAGCTGGATCCCTGGACTTAACAAAGACTATGGTGGCCTCTGCAGAGCATAGTCCCGCTCACCTCTGAGAGTGAATAGGTGTCATTCGGTTTCTGGGAGGTCCCGTTTGGACTATCAAATGACCCGAGCAGCTTATTCGCCCCTGGAAGGGAATTTGAACATCCAATCAGATTTGGCGACAGCAGAAAAAGCCTCGGCAGCTAATAAAAAGCAAGTACTACCTGGGGATTAGATGCCATGATGGTGTAGTTGCCGTCATCGTCGGCGGTAGTTGGGTCTATGTGCAGGGCACAAGTGCCATCCCCTTCCCTGATCTTCTTGTAATGGTCGTGCTTCCTCAGGATCTGCTTCCCGTCTTTGAACCAGTACACCTACGGAGAGGCACAGACATATAAGCACTCTGTGAAACGCCTGGGAAGCTACAGGGTGTGTGTGTGTGTGTGTGTGTGTGTGTGTATGTGTGTGCGTGTGCGTGTGCGTGTGTGTGTGTGAAGGAACGGGTGCCCCACCCACATAAGTTCAACTGAAATGATAGAAAGAGAGATGTTGCAGTCTGAATACATTAGTAGAAGGCACACATGCACTCTCACCTTGGGTATGGGGATTCCCAGCACTTTACAGGAGAATGTGACAGGAACCCCCTCCATGGCTTTGAAATTCTTCAGCTTCTTCTCAAATATGGGAGCAATGCATCTGCCGGTGGGGATTTCGTCGTGCTGAACCTCATCGTCTGACTCCTCCACTGGGGTGCGCTCCAAACGAAACTCGATCTCACTCATCAGCCTCTGCTCGAAGTTAGACACTCTGTACTCCTATGGAAGTAGATACAAGTAATCTGCATATTCAATGTAGAATTGCAGGGAAACAGATGGTGCGTACACTGAGATCTGATCAAATATTGCATCTCAAGAAGGAAGAATTATGTTTTTTTTTAACAACCATATATTCACAATGAAACAACATTGGTATCACTTTCAAGCAACACTGGTATCACATTAAAGCAACGTTTATTGTGAAATAGAAATACAAATTGTGTCTTGAAACCCTTCTATAGTAACGATCATGCAGTGTCTTCCAGAAGCTATGGCATGAATGTGGCTCTGGAAAGAGGGCAAAACAGAGAACAGAGAACAAATTGAAACAATACTTAAACTGAGCGTAAATACTAGCTACCAAATTCTAACTTGCAAAATGTTTTTAGCAAGCTTGTTTTGCTAAAAACATTCCTTACTGGCCAACATGATGATAGTTTTATCGAGAAATTAAAGGACAACGATTGCAGTGTCTTTTAAAGTTAAAACATCAGAAGCTGAACATTTATAATCATTAGCCTCCTAAACAGGTCATTAAATTAGGAACTAGGAACATTTTGACGTCTGAATATCTTTTCAGATTATTCATGCATGACAAATTAGTGCACAAAAGATTGACCTCCGCTTGTTTAACTAACCATGGTAATTAAATATGAGAGTATCCCAGTGATTTAATATCTGGGTCAGACACCAAATAGCCCATACAGCAATGCAGATGGAGGATGGTCTTTGTACCTCATCATAGTTAAAGACAGTAGCGGGAATGTTTGGTCCAAAGGGTCTGCTCACTGTTTTCCCCTCATTAATCAGCTTCTATGAGGGGATAGGGATGAACACCAACGTGGACACAAATGAATGAACAAATAAACAAGCATTCTTGCTAGTCATCTTTCTCACCGTACTTCAGCAGTAATAGTGCAATTCACATGCATGTTACTGACATTTAGCGGGATGGATGAACTGTAGTTTAGCTCACAGGTAGTGTAAGAAACTATCTTGCATTCATGACAGTGATTGATGTTATCACACACACAGAGACAGATGCACACAATGGTGAATATGCTAAATAAATGATTGGGAAATTATAATTAATGAGTGGAATGAAGCACATATAAAGTTTGTAATTCTGTAATTAAACAGACAAACTGATATATGAGTAGCCATTACAGTGAACACCCATTACAAACAGCTGCTGAAGTTAAGTGAACTTACTGTACAGGGACGTCCATTGCTACAGTCCAACTAAAGGACAGTTGAATTGCAATTACAGTAATTTTGTCAAATCTATTTGTAATAGTTTTTATGTCAAGACTCTACCAGCACAGGGGATTCATAATTAATGTACAGTACTGTAGCTATATTTCAGCATTAGTCTGTATGTACTAGATACATTGTAGGTAATGTCCCTACATATCCTATATATACCAAAGGTTTGTTCAATCAGAACTTCAGAGATGTAGTACCTGTTGATGTCCAAAGCGAGTAGAATCGTCCCTAAACCTGAGCTTTTTCTCAATGTCATAGAGGAGAGATTCTTTGCTCTCACGAAGGTCTTCATTGGACGATGAATGTGTTCTGGATAACCTCTTGAGGGTACCTTGTGGCCTGAAGAGAACAGAGAAGACATAAGATAAGAGCGCTGGGTTCACAAGAACCTCACAGAAAGGTTTTTCAATGCATCAAAGTCTGACCCATTAAATGTCTTTAGTCTTTATTATATGATTTTTTTTCTTGATTATTTCCCCTGTATTTATTCATCTATTTCTCTTGCAGATTTGCAACATCTAATTGTTATTATTTTGATATTCAGTATAATAACATCCTGGAATAAAAGTACTTTGGAGTAGTTCTTGTGTACCTTAGTACATTAAGAACACTTCTACCTGAAGAGATATCAATTACATTTATAGACACATAAGTATGTTTTTGACCAAATCAAAGAATAGAAGGCGAAGATTGAAAACAGAAAATGGGGGAAAAAGAAATCTGAATTCCACTTCATACATATTGCGAAACAATGGCTTGTTTCATGCCAAGCATTTATACTCGAGGGAACTTATACCTGCAGGGTTTAACACAATTGCAAGAGATGATTGCAATGGAGGAGCGTCCCTTACAGCACCTTGGTGTTACACTCTACACTCTGATGAGACACTTGAAGAGCCATTGCTATTACCCTGGTGGCGCCCCCTTGGGCAGGCCCATGGCATTGGTGGGCAGTGCGGTCGGCAGCGAGGGCAGCACGGAGCTGAGGAAGGCCACGGGGTTCTGTATGGGGCTCGGGGTCGAGCTGCCGGAGCAGGGGGAGGAAGAGGAGGAGGCCTGGGGGGGCGACTGGGTCCGCAGGGCAAACACAGAGTTGAGGAAGTGGGCTGGGAGCAGCGTGGGGGAGGACACCTGCGCCGGGGGGCTGGTGGGAGAAGCTAGCACCCGCGTGGGGAACACCCTGGGAGGCGGGGAGAAGGGCGGCAGGGTGGGGGAGCTGGCGACCGAGGAGTTGAGCTCGGCGGCCAGCTCCTGGAGCAGAGGGACGGGGGACTCGGTTGGGGAGGGGCCCCTCAGCGGGGACAGGCACTGGGCCGCGATGAACTCCCTGGGCCGGGCGTAGTGGAAGCTCTGGGAGGACGGAGCCAGGTTCATCAGGGAGGCGTGGCTGCTCCTCAGCATGGCGGCCGGGGAGGGGACGGGCTGGGGGGCTGCGCTTCTGGCCAGGGGAGCCAGCTGGAGGTTGGACACGTGCAGGGTGGCGTTGCTATGGGCGACGGAGGTCAGTTGGGGGGGCGGGGCCGAGCTCAGCTGTGGGAACGGCGGAGGAGAGGTGACCACGGGGGGTGTCTGCAGGCGGGGGGCCTGGGGGAGGCTGATGGAGGAGGGAGGGGTGGAGGTCAGGGGTGCAGCAGGGTGGCTGGGGGGGCTGGGGTAGGGAAGGACTGGATGGGGCACCCGCTGCATCCTGGGGGACCAGATCACCCTGTCTGGGGGGCTTTGGGTCACAGGCTGGGGCTGGACCTGGGGCTGGGTCTGGGACTGGGTCTGGAATTGAGACTGGGTGTGAACCTGGGTCTGAGGCAGGGGCTGGATCAGGGGCTGGGTGTGGACCTGGGTCTGGGGCAGGGGCTGGATCAGGGGCTGGGTGTGGACTTGGGTCTGGGTGTGGACCTGGGTCTGGGGCTTAGACTGAGCCTGGGCCTCAGAATTAGGCTGCTTCTGGTTCTGGGAGTCCAAAGTAGGATGGAACTGGGACTGAACCTGGAGCCGGATCGTATGTGGAGTCTTGGGCTGGCTCTGGGCCTGGTTCTGGGTGTAGATCTGGTTCTGGGCCTGGCTCTGGGCGTGGTTATGGCCGTGGGTGTGGTTCTGGGCGTGGTTCTGGGTGTGGTTCTGAGCGTGGCTTTCGGCCTGGCTCTGGGCGTGGCTCTGGACCTCGTTCTGGGTGTGGCTCTGGTTCTGGACCTGGTTCTGGACCTGGTTCTGGACCTGTTTCTGGCTCTGCTTTTGAGCATGGGTCTGGGTGTGGCTCTGGGCCTGACTAGGGGGGTCAGTGTCCTGTTGTTGCTCCAGGAGAACCTGACTGTGTAGGATCTGGAGCTGAGCTGGACCCCTGACAATCAATCACAAACACAAAAAGATTGGAATTCTAAAGCATTATTATTTATAATATAACATATAATATGTATGAAAGCATTAACACTAATTTAACATAAGATATTATGAACAAACTACTTGATATACATACATGATATCTAGTGACGACGTTCACAAAGGTCAAATAAGGCTAACATAGCCTTCCCTTTTATGGGCTACCAAAACGTATCTTCTGAACCAAGCACTGCTGAAGCACAATACACTCTCGCAATACACGCTTGCACTATAAGCAGGACACTTTCAATTCCATCACAGTGAATGTTAGAAGAAAACATGTTGTTTAGTTCTGTTTTAAGATGATATATAACATAAACAAACTATAATTTAGTAAAAAATCTATTCAAATATTATTTTCGCTATACAGATTAATCACAACCGCATAGAAATAGAAGACACTTACAAATAGGTCATCCTTTAGAAGTACTTCAGTCCAGATGCATTCAGTGGTGAAATGCGACTGAGTTCAACAATGTGAAGCGATTGCCCCTCCTCCCACTGTGCCCAAATACAGCCCTTTACTGAACTGTACACTGTGTTGTAGGTCTATCTAAGGTCCTTAACCTTTTTAATACCGTTATCGATTGTTACAAAACATTTGCGTATGTCTTGCATTATGCTGAAACTAAAGTTATGCTAAATAAAGTAACATCAAATCGTAATAAACAATCAAATATAAATGTTGAAACTGAGTCTCCTGATACACCAGGAATACTAGCAAGCTAAATGTGATACTACTCACAGTTTGGGCTTGGTCAGAACCGGAGGCGGTCCTTTATTTAACATCTGAGACAGGTCTTCATCAGACTGACTGGAAACATCACTTTCCTCTTCCTCCTCCTCCGGCAGTTTGAAGTGCACATGGCGGCCAACTCTAGAGGTGGACACTTTGTGTCTGACAAGAGCTCCCGTCTTCAGGCAGGAGTTAGCAGGGGGGTCCGGGAGAGGGACGACAACTGGAGCCTCACCGCGTCGGCTCGCCGTCCCGGGGACTCTCGGGCGCTTAGCAACAGCCAGGTCAGACAGCGCAGGCGGAGGTTTGTACATTTCCTGCTCAGCCTTCAGGTCGGAGGTGGAAGTCTCGGGAGCAGGCCAACCGAAGAAGGGCCGCAGATAGGAGGGTGCTTCTGGTAGCGTCTGGGGCAGGCTGCTCCCGTAGAGAGGGTCCAGACGTGGGCTGCTCAGGCAGACAGGAGCCACGTGAGAGGCCGTGCTCTGGGTAGCTAGACTGGTGCTCGGAGGGTCCGAACACAACATGCTGGAGCTGTAGGGGTCCAGACCGAAGGTGCTGCTGCTCAGGGGGTCCAGGCGGATAGTACTGGAGCGCGGCTTGATGCTGTTGGTCACAGTAACCTCTGGTTGGGGCTTGACAGGGGGAGCAGGGAGATTTGATGAGTATGGTGCTTGGGCTTGGCTCAACTCCACTGGTAAACTAAACTGAGTCTTGGCGTGGCTGCCGTTGCTTCCACCGCCTGAAGAGAATCACACAGACATCATTTATAAATGGGCTTTCATTATGTAATAGATGTTGAGCTTAGTTTTTTGTCATAAAAGTTACCTTCGACCCTCAGTGTAGCAATACTGGTCACTGTTCCGTATTTGTTACTTGCTGTACAAGTAAACATTCCTGAATCCCCAGGAAAGACCTCAGCAATGACCAAAGTGCATATTTCCTCTAAGAAATACAGCAAGAAAGGGGATCGTCACTTGATAGAATTCTTTCAGGTCAATGTCAAATCAAAGGTGAAAACTAATAAGAAAAGTGTCTCAATTAGAAAACAGAATAAATATTCATCGTCATTTTCATGGTAATGTGCTGAACACTGCACAAGTTCTGGGCACGTGCAGGCCAGGATGTTGTCTATCTGAATACATGATTTTATATGATCTGTTGCCATGCTAGTTTGACCCAGACTGGGAGACTGCCTTATTTGGTTCCCATTGCCGTCAGGCGGAAAGCAGCACTGTGTTGCATTCAGAAGAAGAGTTGAAGCCCTAGCCAAGGACTATAAACACTTCAGAAGCGTGATATGTACACAGCACAATCATAACAGTAGAGCTGCTTAGGAAAGGCTAACATTCTGATGCAGGTTTTTAATACAGCTTTAATTCACCTAACATGTACCTGTTTCAGCAGGCGATCTCGGCTCTGAAAATACACAATAAAAGACAAGATTTAGGCACTCTGGATTTATGTGTGTGTGTATATATATATCTATATATATACATATATACACACACACACACTGTATATATATATACAATTGAACTTCAACAGTCTTAATACAGAGAAGCTTGCAGGGACATCATCATCATCATCTATATTTAGCTTTGGTATAACTTTTATCAACTAAACCAATGGAATATACAGTCTATATGTTACAAAACATCTAACTTAACAGTAGTGCCTACTTTTCTGTAGGATTCTGAAATCGGGGGAGTCCTCTATGAGAATTCCCTCCCTGTACCAGTCCACTCTGGGAGACGGCACACCCTTTACCCGGCCCTCTAGCACCACCAACTGGCCCTCAAACGCCAGGAGGTCCTGCAGGCTCTAGAAGAACAACACGCACATTAAAAAGCAACCACAAAAGGCATTAACCGCATATTCCCTAATGAAGATAATGTACCTTTGTGAACACTGGTGTGGCCATACACAGTCGCACTTCAATCCCCTGAAGGTAATGATGGTTGCTTTGACTCTGAAGAAGAATAAGCAGGACAGCCCTAGTCATTACAAAGCATATTTATTTTACAGGCTTGTCGTGTAGAACCCACACAACAACAACAACAACAACAACAACATCGTGAATGACGAATGTACGTAGGCAACTGCACCTCGGATACAGCTGATACTGCCTGTGCCAGCTGTACAGGAGCTACTGGGCTCGTCGGCAAGGAGTTTATTGTTACAGCCGACTGCTCAGGCTCTAGTATGGACACATCTGGGAGGGTTACTGACAACACTTGTGTTTCCTCTGCTAGTGAAGGAGGAGAGACACAGACTGCGGCTGCAGGTCCCACCCGGGGTGGATGGGGTGCAGACGCCTCTGGGGGTTGTGAAAGTTCTAGAACAGGCAGCACAATGGCTGACGTACGGACAGAATGCAGAGGCACAGGGGATTCTTGGCTAGACGGCTGAGAGGGCAGCTCTTGAAGCACTGGCTCTTCTTCTGTGGTAGGCTGTGGTGAAATGAGTTCTTCTACTGCCACATACACCACTGGGCCAGATGCAGGCTGTGTTGCTTCCCTCTGCAGCCTTTGAAAATAGACAAAGGCCATACACAGTTGGGGCATGCTTGTCGCTGTACAATACAATATATTTGTTAAGGAATGACAGGAGCTCACTGTGCCTCGTGTTCAACGCGCTGTTCCCCCTCAGAGTCTGTAGAGGTGGCGCCTGTTAGACCGAAAGTACAATCACCACAGTCAGCATGGGAGAAGTGTTGCGTGTGAACTAGTTAAAGCGTTGAAAGCGTCACCTTCAATGTAGATCTCGGCTGACGTCGAGTCTGTTCCGTAAAGATTGGATGCAAAGCAGGAGTAGCGTCCAGTGTCCTCCTCGAATGCATCAGTAATGATCAGAGAGTGGTGCTCTCCGTTGGTTAGGATTTGTATATCAGGGCTGTTCTCCAGCTCTTTGCCCTCACAGAACCACCTGGAATAAGCCACACAATGCACAGCATTCAGTATCGTATATAGTATAGTATACAGTATAGTATCTGGCTATCAGTTAGCTTCTTGAAACTGATATTTTCTGAATAAAAGGTAGTGTTTTCAAATTCACAACTTTAATGGATACATCATTATACAGTAATGCGACAAAGCATGCATCAGTCCATGACTGCATAAGTAATTTTTATGTTACATATATACAGCTATATACATAGAGTGATACTTCTGTTTAAAATCTAGATTTAACCAGGCAACATATGTTCCTGATAAAGGAATCATTCCAGTTGTTTTTGCTGTTCTATACAAATAACTATGCTGCCACTAGCTCGCTAATAATGGTAACTTGTCAAAATGGTGGAGGTATTCAGTTCAAGAGACAAACAATTTGCTAGTGATGATACTGCTTTTTTCTTTTGCATTGCTTTGATCCCTAATCCCTAATCTCTTAAAGGTTGAGTTCGGTATGTTGGAAAACGTTTGTCGATACTGAATTGTTCATGAGGTTGAAAACATAAACACCTCTCCATCCAATGCCGACTGGTTAAAAGCTGCTCGAATTGTTTCAAGTCTATGCCCAGTATACTGCAAACTGTAAACAATAACCAAGGGAGCGTGTCCAGACCATATTCACTGAGTGACTTTTGGGTTTCTACACTACATTTACAGAGCCATGGCTGTATAGAAACACCAGATTATCTATTCAGCACATAACGCAGTTAGGAACCATGATATAAACTGAATTTGACAGTGTGTTCACTTACAATGGCTAACTCTACCTTTAATTAATGTGGTACGTGTTCACCAAAAGGCTTTTGGGGACAGGTATAGAGAAAAGTGTGAGTCTATGAATGCTGTGGGGGATGAAGGGGGGGGGGGGGGGGCATGATTCAAAAGACCAAGGACCACACACCACTAACAAGTGCAGGAGGGGC
>JAODTR010001512.1:0-13384 GCA_025399935.1 Amblyopsis rosae
TTTGGGGTCCCTTGCTGAAGCTGCTGCCCCCGCGACCCGACTCCGGATAAGCGGATGAAGATGGATGGATGGATGAAGAAATGTTAAGGTTAAACAAAGACATGTTCTATATTTGTTATTATCATGGACATAACGTTAAATGTTTTGTATGATATGACCGATCATTGACCCAGATAAAAGCATTATTACTCGTGGTACCAAAAACGTCAATCCGTTTTCGGCAGGGGATACAATTTCGGTATGACGCGCGTGCGTCTTCATGAATGAGCAATGTTTAGGTTAAGTAAATAAACACAAAATTATTTAAGCAGCCTATTTCTAATCCATGTACTATTTCAATAGCCTATATTAATCTTTCTATTTTCTTTTAATGTTGATATTAATGTGCACAGTGCATCACTCTTGATAATATGCCTGTCCTGCAGACTAGTTGTTTATGCTATGGTGGCCTACCAGTTCCTGTATTAAAACCCAGATTGACAGATTTGGTCATCTGCAAATGTTGAACATTAAACTTTTACTTATGGTTTGTGTGCTGGCGATCAACATCAGTTCCTTGCCTTGTATACTACGTAGCTGGCCATATCCTCACAGGGGCGTTACCAAACCAACTGTGTGCAGTAATTACGCAGCATATGCACTTTTCTCTCATTCGCCTGTTTCCCCGCCCCTCTAATTTTTTTTGCCAATACAGACCAGGAAGCTAACAGTCCACTTTGAAAGGCTTACTACTTCTCCGTCTCACATCGACATTGCTAATTCAAAAAACTAGATATGCTTGGTTTTAATGGATTGTGTCCTTTATTGATGCAGATTTTCATTGTGTATATACAGTGTGTGTGCTTGTGTGTGTGTGTGTGTGTGTGTGCGTGCGTGCGTGCGTGCGTGTGTGTGTGTGTGTGTGTGTGTGCGTGTGTGTGTGTGTAAGATTTGGACAAGTGAGACTTTAAAAAAAAACGCTAATCCACTAAGTGTTTCTCAAGCCATTATCTTTTTTTTTTATTCAGACAGTCTAGCAGCCATTATCTGCCAGTAATTTCTCCCTATTAGTTTGGATCGAAGCATTAGGCTAACAGCTTTTGTGTTTGTTTGTTTTTTGGCGCCATTAAAGTGTTCAGCACAAACGTAAAAATAAGTAAATAAATAAATAAGTAAATAACTGGGTGAACCTTCCACAGCACGGAAGGAAAACATAAATGAATCACTTTACGGGACGTGAACTTCTCTTTAACCTCGCATATTTTCAGTGTGGAATTTGTGAAGGCCTTTGAAAAAGACATGGCTGAGTAAACTTTGACCCATATAGCTTCAGCCTATGCATCCTTTCTGGTTAGTCAAATGTCTGTACTGGGGAGGCGGTATAGTCTAGAGACGCTGTAGGTACAGATGTGGAGAAGGGGAGATGTATCGTACAGCAGAGATTAGCACCGAACGAGGAGCTCTGGGGGAGCAGTGAGCAAGGAAAGCAGAGGAGGAGGAGGAGGAGAGGAAGAGAGTGAGGTAAGTGAAAAGACAGGGAGGAGGGCAGTAATGGGGTCAGACTTTAAGGTGAAAATAATCCATCAGTAAACCCCCAACACACACACACACACAAAGGCATGTACACTGTGCTCCAATACACCACTGTAAGTGCCCACACACATACACACACACACACACACACGTCTAGCATCAAGCCCTGACCCAGTGCATATTTATTTGATGAAAACCAGAATGCCCGTTTAGATGGAGGACTCGTGCACTACAGGACAACCTGTGTCTGTGTTGACGATATGTAAAGCCTCAGGATTATCCCCGGTGGGATCGCAGCCTGCTGCTGTCTCGCTACGAGTTTACACGACCACTTGATGGATACCTCTGATTCTATTAGCCAGCTGTGCACTCTATCGGCGCATGTACTGTACAGTACCCTATGGAGCGCTACATCACCGCTACATCACCGCTAAATGCCCCGCGGCTACACTCCTGTTTCACCCCGGTTCCATCTCGGTGCCGCCATGACATCGTGAAATGCCCCCATGCTGTCGTCGACAGCTTGTTCTAAAGCCCCTAGTGGATTGTTTAAAAAGAAAAATCCATATTTCATATTCACTTATCTGCATGTTTTTAAAGGTAAACTCCTTGATTGTGTTAAAGTGCATATACTCCATTTCCGCCACATCACAGCTGTTAATGTTTTGAAAAAAGCAAATCTGCATGGCACATGGCATAGCCTCGCGAAAAACAACCCAATTCTGCAAGTTTTATTTCGCCGTGAGAATCAGTCTGGAAAGTTTAGGAATAATTGCAAATGTGTCCGAGTAACAACTGAATTTACCAATCAGCTTGGTAGCTTTACAGGCCTAAGTTCAGTGTGACAACAGTGAAAGTGCCTGCTCCTTGCAAACAGTTTCGATGCACGGCTCCCCAGATGGACTTGTGACTAGCACTCCATCTGGTGTGTCAGATTAGCAGGATATATGGAGAGTTACAGAACAGAACAGTTGTATTGCTTTAGGGAACGGAGCTCTCAGGAGGGAAGGGGGGCATGTGAGATTCAAACCATAAAAAAAGAAGAATCATCTTTGAGATGTTCAACCACAAGTGTAATTGCAGGCACAAATGAGATGAGATGTGCTCAACAACAGTGGACAACCTCTAAATGCACAAGCCTACTGCCCTTAATGCTAAATAGTGCAGCCACGTGACCTTCTGTGTTCTTAAACAGCATAAGATGGAATAACCTACGACCTCCACATGGTTTTACTTTGGAATAAATCATTGCCTGTGGTCATGCGGTTTCTTTCGGGTGGTGGGGAAGGGGGGTATTTGTATTGGCTTCGGAAGTTGTTTGGCGGGGGTGCGGGGTGGGGGGGTGGTCGGGGAACGTGAGCTTTAAACCGCCAGCAGGTTCTCTCTGGAACGAGGCAATCTCCTTCGCTCTCAGAGCCTGCATTTTTAATGAGAACATCTGCTCCGATGCTCCTCTGGTTGAGCGGAGCCTGGCCTAATCACAGTCTAGCCCGGGCCCACCGTCACGCTGGAACAGCTTAGCCCAGAGATCAGATGTAGCCGGCCACTTCACACCACGCCGGAGCAGAGAGAGGGGGAAGGTTAAAGGGATTCTGAGCTTACAGGAGCTGAAAGGGGCCTAGGAATAGTGTCTGTGTATGTGAGACAAAGAGGGCAAGTGGGCTGTGAGGAAAGAGATAGAGATTTTAGAGGTGTTAAAGACTATATTGTGTTAACAGAGTCTTCTTCCTGCAGGTGTTGGTGTGGCCATGTCTCTCCCCTGGGCACGGTGTCTGATGTGTCATCGAGTGTGGAATGCTTCAGAGGTTCTGCCAAAAACATCACGCAAGGCACACACTGTACGCTAATGAAATGAATTCAGGAAGTTTAATTCAGTAATGACAATATCGATAGATTATGTTTATGTTAGAGATTGTGTTTTTACATTGTGATTGCAGCATTACAGTAGATTACCATCCAGATACTTTCTAGTCAGTAAGTGGTAATTTATCACTTTGAAACCAAATGGATGTAGACTGCACATGTACAAATCATGTCGCATTCGAAGGATGTTCCAGCTAGACATCAGAAAAAAAAGCAAATAGAAACAGCTGGCCGTAGGTTTGGTTTATTGTTATTGTCAGATTACGATGCAAAACATTTTTGTTGTGTTGCGAGAAAACATTCTAGATTGTAGCAACGTAATTTTCCTTCTCATATGATTATCTTTGACTAACCTCTATGACCTAGGGTTGGAATGGCCAGCGGAAGAATCGTAAGATTTCATAATTATAGTCTGTCAAAATAGAAAAAAAAAAATAAGCATATAGTTTCATTGGCCGTGTTGCACAACTTGAATACCACGTAACTGTTTCACTGGAGCAATCCCAAAAGGGGGATGTTCTCCTTGAAAACTTGAACTTGGTCAATAGTTCCTTGTCTTCTGTGATTGGCTAATTTGTTGAGGTTGGGGCAGTGAGTAAAAGTGCAGAGTTTTTACAGTCACGGGCTGCTCTTCAGTCCAAATCGGACCCTGATTACCTCTTTCAAATCATAGTGTTTATTTATTAATGTGTCTGTACAATGTCCTCATTCTGCATTGATCCTACAGTGCAAAATGTGAGTGAAAAATAAAAACACCCTACCACCACAACGATATAAAGATTACATAACAACATAACACGATTAGCGTGAGCCATGCCATCGCACGTGTGTGTGTGTGTGTGTGTGTGTGTGTGAGCAAGAGAGAGCGAGTGTAAGGAGTAAGGAGAGTGATTATACTCAAATGCACTCACACATACAGTATTGTGTTCAATAAAAACATGTTCCGTAGTTGTAGTTTGATTGTATGTGTCTGCATGCTTAAATTCACTAAATACACGCGCACACTCACAGGGAAGAGAGTGTGTGTGCGTGTGTGTGTGTGTGTGTGTGTGCGTGTGTGTGTGTGTGTGTGTCAGACTGGCCCCTCAGCAGACTGTGTGTAGTGTAACAAGAGCTGCTGCGTTGCTGTGAGGCTGTTATAGCCTCCATCTGAATCATCTCACCCAATCATACAGCAGGCATAATGCCACCTGAAGGATATCAACATCCTCCCTGTCTACAAATCATGTGTATGTGTGTGTGTGTGTGTGCGTGTGTGCGTGTACGTGTGTGTGTACGTGTGCGAAACAAAGAAAGCAAAAATGAGTGAATGTGGATAATTCTTATGCCTAGCCTCTCTCCACATAAACGCTAATCCATCTCACACGTCTCTCTCTCTCTCTCCCTCTCTCTCCTGCCTACATTAACTTATCTGATTACGGTCTTGGTCAGACATACTGGAGACTGCATTGTAAAACGACATGCCTCCATATGACTTGTGGTTGCTACATGAGACACGCCACCAGTCGCAGTCACACATGCCTGTAACTCCAGACCCGCCTGTCTGCCCGTCACCCTGACGAATACCGTTGCCATGGAGCCCGGCTCCGGACCAACAGCCACGTAAACGTATCGCTGTGGACGCGATGCTCCCTACAGTAATTATACAGTTAAACCCCAGGAATGTCCGAGCCACTGCCTCTTTATCTCCAGGCGTGGGTTTAATTGGACGCTCGCTAGACCCAGGGCTCCCCATAACACATGTACAGTCAAGCAGCAAACACAGGGTTTATATGATGAACTTTGAGGCTATAAATGATGTGTACACTTTATCTTCTCAAATGAAAGATAGCTTCCCCAGGTCAGCTCCGGCTCTGTAAAGAGGCAGGGCAACCGTATAGCCTGCTATGGGTGTACAGGACGATTAAATGGTCTGTGGTGCTTTTATGAAGCCTGTGGGGATGAGGCCATGATGGTATGAACATTAGTCAGGAACAGCCCTCCAGGAAGCCTTTTTTATGCCATGTGAACAGGTGTGATCTCTGCCTTGCTGCTCTAGCAAATGTTAAGTAATAGGAGACATCCAACATGGGATTCTGCTACTGGTGGCAAAAAAAAAAAGATAAAAAGAAAAAATCATGCATTCCCCTTGAACTTTTATCCAAATGATGTGTCTTGCAGTAGTGTGTGAATAACCGGTGGTTATTGGTCAATAAAAACAGCATTGTAGTTTGTGAACTCACATAACTCAGTAATACCCACCTGTGTGCATTCATTTACCAGAATAATAGTTGATACTGTGTGTTCTGGGCAGTGGGGTTTCACATGGATACATTATCTGCCATCTAACTATCGCCATCTGCTGAGGGGCACCAGTACTGCGCCTAAAGTTATTTTTGATTATTTAATTATTATTGTGTAACAATTAAATTATACACCTTTGCTTGAAGCAACATTTCTCCAGGGCTGCCTTTGCCTGTGGAGTTTGCGAGTTAACTTTTGGCTAGTACATTGCTCTAATCCATCACTTTCAGCTATTGCAGTAGAAGAAGATGTAATCTGCTCGGAGGATATATTTCAAGGGGAATGAAGGAGAAATTATCTTTAGATACACAAACACACACATATGTACAGAGTCTGTTCTCAAGCAGGTACATGGTTTGATGTGTATTGTGTTGTGTGGTTATCTTTTGATCAACGACAAAGAAAAGGAAAATCAGTATGATTTTGAGAGTACATTTTCTAAAGTTCACTTGGTATGGATTTGACTGGTAGCAGAATATTTCAAGACAATGTTATGAATACGCTCCAATTTGTCTGGAGCTAGTCCTCCACCATGAATTAAGATCAAAGTACATGTTGTTTTTATGTTTTAATTTCTCTATGCATTGCATGAAAAGTGTGTTTGCTTGTGTGACTGTGTGTGTGTTTGTGTGTGAGGGGCTTATTTATATAGTTATATGGGGGAAGGGGGGTGGTGCATGTATACTAGGCAACAGTAGTAGAACACTGGGATTAGCTAATGCAGTTATCCTAATTGATTGTACATGTTATTCTATTTTGACACTATTTCCATAATGTTATTGTTGTTTTGTCGCGTGTATTGTTACAATTACAGAATAATAAAAAATACCTGTATTGCTATCTCTCCCAGGCCATGCCAAAGCAGCACATGTGCTGTCTATGTATATGGCTATGTTGATGTATTTATAGAAGGGCAGCAAAGAGTTTAAATAGGGAAAAAACAAAAAAATGTATTTAAAACTAAACAAAAACGACATAACGAAAAACAGGTATGTAGACGTAAAGTGTATTTTGGACAAATAACACAGTGTTGGATTCTACACAAGAGCAGTGTGGGTGTCCCCATAGGCTGTCACTGCTGGAACAGAGAAATCCGATGCTCCAGTGACTTTTTAAATTATAATGCTGCACTACACGTATTAATCACACCAGGTCAGACTGGAGCTCTGCTTTCATGGTGTTCCAGTTACACACTCGGAGGCATGTATCCATTAACTGGTGCAGTGTAGGAGTTCTGATCTACAATTGGTTTTGCTTACAGATTAAATGTGGTGTGATGGTCAAGTGAGTTTGGATTAGTACTCCTACTCAGGGTTGATAAATACGGGCTCTATTGAGAGTACCGTTTTCCATTTCCACCCGTCTCTGCAGAATGGAACAGATGTGACAGCTAATTCCTCCCTTTATATGTATGTGGGCTTGTCTTTGTGTGTGTGTGTGTGTGCGCGTGTGCGCGTGTGTGTGTGCGCATGTGCGTGTGTGTGTGTGTGCGTGTGTATCATAGACCCAACCCTGTAATAGTGTCTATCTGTGTGCATGTGTGTGTGCACGTGTGTGTTAAGATAGACCGAACCCTGTAACAGAATCTTGGCCTTTTGTTTCCGGGCTTCCTGAGGGTAACCCAGAGGTCAGTTCTTGTCAGGTGGTTTTGAGATTTACCAGTTACAGTCACTTCTAGTCTTTTGTAAAGGATGGACACATTCCCTTTGAACTAAAACCATTGGCATGGCAGGATTTTGGAAGGTTGAGGCTTGAGTCATTTTACCCTGTTGATATGATTGACATTAGTATTAATTTCAATGGAAAATAATATAAATTATTTTAAAATGTATTTTAAATAAAAGTATTTGAAAAATAAATAATTTACTGATTTATTGTCCAAACTAAGCAATGAATACATTTTCCTTCCTCTTCCAACATATTTCAACTCTCACTATACAGTATCCTTGTGGAATATACATTGTTGGCTAAAATACATGGGTTAATAACATTTAAAGTAACGTGTTACTCCAACAGATACCCTTAAAACATTTCAGTAAATTACTTTTGAAAGACAACAACAATTCATTAAAAATGAGAGCTCATTTTAAATGTGCTGTTTATTCTTCCAGCTTATGTTGTGAAGTGAATACCTTGAGGGATCCTGGTGTGTGCGTGCGTGTGTGTTTTTTGGGTCTCTTTGTGTGTTTGTGTATTTGTGTGTGTGTGTGTGTGTGTGTGTAAAAGAGGTGCAGTTACCTTCATTATCTTGGGTACTGATGCATCGTTTAACTCACTCAGTGGGTAAACCACAAATACTCAACCACAACATAAACTAATGTATAGTGCAAAAAAACAGAGTTTGAAATGTTTTAGAGAGCTTTCTAATTTAAATACTATAGAGGACTGAATTTCTCAAAGTAACAGCAACATAACAAAGTTAAGTCCCCTGGGGACAACATTTTTCTTTTTTTGGAATGTTATGTTTTGTTGCTAAATACAGACAATACCGCTATCAAAACAACTATAGTGTTGTAGATTAATGATGAAAGCAAATATAACATCAAGGTTTTGTCCACAATGTAGGAAAAGTACAACATACTGTAACAGTATTTATAATTAAAGATTGTGTAAAGCAAATACAGAGATTTACTTGGAAATACTTTATATATGTTAGAAATCCATTCCTTTAAACATGTGAAAACACTGTTAACTATGTAGTATTGTAGAGTTAGACCGTTAAACTGTATTTCATTATTTCTCTGTCCCTGTGTTCAGGATTTTTTGTGAGGGCCAGAAACGAGGGATTAGATACGTAGATGGTTTGTTTACCCCTCCCCGTAACACCACAAGGGTATAAAAGCGTAGACAGTTCAGTCTTTATCCTGCTCAAATACAAGTTATTAACTTACTAAATGTACTGTCCTTCAACAGCCTACAATTCCATAGCTGAATCTCCTACTGTTCTTTAACAGCCTAGTCTGATAGCTATGCCTTCAATGCAGGAAAAAGCACCCAATGTGGTTCAGAATCAAGGTGCATTATTTGAAAGCTATTGGTTTAGTAGCTTAGCCTACCTGCACCTGGCTGCCAAATCCAGTCGGCATTCTCATGTTCAAATCAGCATCCAAATAATCCAACTGTCTTCATGTAGTCCAATCCTCTTTCTAAATGAAAAAATCCAATCTGAATCCAAAGCCATAGGCTAGTTTAACTTGACTAAAGGACAGCAAATCACGACATCTGCAGGTGTCATGCCAAAAACTGATCTGCTAAAAAGTGGTTTGTTAAAAACAGATTTCCGCCCACGAGAGCACACACAGCTCTATATTATAACCAATCTAATCATTTTTACCAGTATAAATCTATTTAAAGTGAAAACACAACACATTAAATGCACGTCTACATTTTCAAATCAATGTTCAGCTGAGGATACCTTTTTTGCACAACACAGCGGTATGGAGTTTACCGTAGAATAAGCAATGGTAAATAGAATGCATTTATATATGTGTACTGTACATGCCAATTATATTTAACTTTATCAGTATAAATGTTCTTTGTTTTACATCAGAAGAGCAATGGCTAAATTACATACAATATTAGACAGATTTTACAAGTCTCTTAATTGTTGATCATTTTATCTCTTTTGGGTAAATTCAGCCAACAGAACATTTCTAATTCTACATGGGTGCACTTTAATTATAACCTCAAATTGTAATATTTCTCTATATATCTTTAAATATCTCTATATCTATATATCAAGTAATTTCCACCACAGTACAATATATTCTACAGCCAGTTAATGCAGCCTCCTCGAATGTTAACATGATGCTGCATCCAATACACAGGATTAATCATCTCCCTGCTAGCAAGCTACGAGCTGGCTGCTCCATCTTGCGCCGGAGGAAACATCAAACGCACCTTCCCTGTCCCCTGGAGAGGCACAGGCGGGTTAGAGAGTGGAGACTGGCCTCTGGTAGTGCAACTCTCTGTGGAGTCCATATTGATTACAGCTGCCACCGGCGGCTAGCTAGAGCTGTGTTCTCTGACAGTTGGCAGCAAGGGGTGAGATAGATAACTGTTCCACACTAGCGCGAGCCAACAACATCATCACTTGGCACTGTAGAGGGTGTTTGGAAGGCAAGCCGTTCTTTTGTCATTGGTGCCGTTAACAGGGAACTTGTGTTGTTGAGGTGTTGCTTACTGTACCTGTTGTATGTCCTGGTGCCGGCAATTAATTTGCACCAAAATGAGTGTGAAGGGAGATGTCAGACATAAGGTGGCCACATTTCAAATCATACAGCTTGTTTTAGGAAAGCCAAGTTTCTTATCTTTTAATTATTAGATTATTTTGGCATGGGCATAATCCATCAGTAGCCTACACCAGTGAGGGAATTACATCATAGCATTTTATTGATTTATTCATTTTATTGTGTTTTTGCAATTGTTTGTGTAGCATGCTGTGTTAACAGCATGCTACACAAACATCACAAAACACATCAACCCACATTTCGGTGGCAGGCATTTTAGAATAATATCCATTCTGTATGTATTTGACCACCGGCATGACTGTTATAGCCTTCTATATCAGTGATGGACAGCACCATAAAATGGCTGCAGAGCAACTGGCAGGCCTACTGTAGACTTGTAAAGGAGCTTGTGCTTTTACATTAGCCCCCGTAGAATGCTAGCTAAACTCTAGCTGTACAGACGAAGCGGTCGTGATGACTGGATACATGGGAGAAGGTAAAGCTGGTGGGAATCTTCTCTCCCTGTTAGCGACGGCCCCCCACTCTCTCCAGGCTGCTGGGTACATGCTATTGATTATTGAGATGAACGACTAGTTTCCAACTACTTTTCTTCCCTCCACAGAGCAGCACGAAGACTATAAAGTAGGTAGGTGCCCGGGCCTCGGCTCACGCAGAAGCGCTACAGTGTGCGCAAGCTAAATGGGTGCAGAGGGATTCGCTCGGCTCAGTCAGGATAAGGAAGTGGGATCTAGTGGTCTGATTTTCTCACTTTCTCATTCTATCTATCTCAGCCCCGAAGGTCCATTCCCGTTCTACAGCAGTCAGAGTTGAAAATGAAAACATAATGTCTGCGACCATTTGCCTTAAGGTAACACATCTGCAAAACATGTCACGTTACCCTCCCTAAACAAGCAGTATAGGCTAAATATGATATTTTTACAAATAAAATCACAATGTTATACAGTACTGCCTACAACCGTATATGGAATTTGCTTCACTTAATGATTCCTATTATTCAAATTTCTTTTTGTCATTCTCTGTATTGAAATGTGTGTTTTTTTTCTTTTCTTTCCCCAGGCAAGAACATTTCCCCCAACTGTCATCTGATCAAAGCCCAGCCGCTCCCCCAACACCAGCGCAAGACGCCAGGATCAAGACTCCACACTTTTATTTACGTGTACGTCTGTGTGTTTAAATATCTTCTCCCCTCCAATCTCAAAGCTTAGTGTGTTTTGACCCAGCCAACAGACCTCTGTGACTCTCCAGAGACACACAACCAATACAGTAAGAGTTGATAGCAAGATAGTTGAGAGAGAGATAGAGAGGGAGAGAGAGGGAGAGAGAGAGAGAGTCAGTCAGCCTCTTGCCTGACAAACAAGTAGCTGTCTTCATATGTTTGATGGTGATGAAGTGCAAGGCATGTCTAAGCATTAATGAAACTGAAACAAAAATAAACCATTTCCCAGTGTAACACACATACAGAGGCACAGACTCGTACACACACACACACACACACACACACACACAGCTGCATAGATGTTGCCAGTGTTGCTTTGATTTATTCCTCTGGGGGAAGCAGGACGGCGTATGTGAGATGAGAAGAGAGAGAGAGAGGGGGGGGGGGGGTGGGGGGACAAAAAACTTTGCACATAAGGAACATTCCAAGTTTGCCACAGGAAATCAATTTATTTGAGAGGGCAGCCGGGCTAAAAATAGGAAGGCCCCAAACAATAGTGTTGAAATTAATTGCCCAGATTTTGTGAAGAGGCGGGAAGACTCCTGAGACAAAGGTTGTTCACAGTCTTGTTTTGTGTGTGTCTGTGTGTTTTATGGAAATATTAGTCTGGTTTACTTGTCATGTTTTGTATTTGTTGTATTTCTGCTTGTCTGCAACTGTCAAAATAGCACTGAATCTCAATCATTCCCTTCCCTGATAGGACGAGTTACCACTCGCCGACTGTGCTACCAACTGCCTTATTTGACGGGATGTGGTGATTTATCACAAGTTCTTCTCAGTAAACAGACAATAAAGGTTTTGTCACACTCCGCTGAGTTCTAACTGGCTTTTCGGTGAGTGTGTGCGCAGGAGTGCTCTGGGGTCCTTATGGGGGCCGATGTGCCGTTTTTAATGAGATCTCACAGTGGTGTTTAAATATTTAACCATTCCTGGTGAAGCCTCCCTAACAGCCGCCAGGCAAAACTGGTGAGGTTTCATGCAATCATCACCCACCGTAGACTACCTTTCCCCCTGAAAACATCAGAAAATAAGCACAAGCTGAATATATAATGGTATTTTGAATACGCAGCCCGCTGTGCCTATAATACCTGCACTTACAGACCGAGATGCTGTCTGGGTTCCACCAATGAGAATTCAAAGGCACCGTGACAAAGACCTGGCATGTTGATGAAACGCTGTTGAATTATGGATCTGTTCTTGATGGGATTTTTTTTTTTTTTGCCACCCTCTCTCTTTTCAAAACACTTTTCTTGTTTTTGCCAGGGGTTGCTCCCCTGTACTTCATACTGAGTTGTGCGTTTTGTGATGGTTTTCACTGCAGATCAGTTGAACCTCTCCACCCCTCGCACACCCCCCACCACACGCACACACACCATCACAATGCACAGAGAATTTAGGCAGGGCATCTGACACCGCCTGCTGTGTTCAGAGGGCATATAGCGGCAGTTGTCTGTGTGTGCATATGGGTGGTAGGCGGGGGGGGTTCATACATGTTACGCATGCTTGATCAGTGGCTGAGGGGAAAGAAGAAGAAATCACCTCATCTTCAAAGGTGATCCCCCGTCTCTACTGTTAGATCTGTATACAGTATGTGTATGTATTGTAAGTTACTTTCAGGTATATTAAAAATGTATATGAAAGGTATAGTCAGCTATTGCAAGATAATTGTAAGCTAATACACCTTTTTAGTAAAAAATATCTCCTCGCATTTTGCTATTTTATCGTTCTCTGTGTGCTAACAAATCGTAACCTGGTACTTCTACACAGCCCTGACTCTGTAAATAGTGACATAAACAAAGTGGCGAACACCGCTCACAACAACAAAGCCTAAACGTAATTACGTATTGCTTCACAATGCGTTTGAATGTGTGAGGCGGCAATGTCGAGGGATATTGTTTTGATTGGAGCTCGAAGGTAGCAAGTGTTCTCGAGAACGATTGACCCGGAAAAAAATAATAAAAAGTCCACGGTATATAAAAAATTATATATATAAAAAATTGAATTCATAGTTCTGTTAGGGACGCCAATAAGCTTTGTAGACACGTTTGGAGCATATTTATGAGTGGGACAAATATTCACTGATTTGTCTATGCAGGTTTGTTTCTGTTCAGTCCATGAATGCTTTTTACCAAATGCCAGCATACAGTACAGTACAGACTTAAGTTAAGGTAAGGAAGCTACAGTAGAGGGCTTAACCCTTGGGGGGGGGGGGGGGGGGGGGGGGGGGGGGGGGGGGGGGGGGGGGGGGGGGGGGGGGGGG
>JAODTR010001533.1:0-13382 GCA_025399935.1 Amblyopsis rosae
GGTCATGTTCATAGAGGGCTTCACTAACACAGCATCTAGTCTCTCATGGAGGTCATGTTCATTGAGGTCATGTTCATGTAGGTCATGTTCACAGAGGTCATGTTCATAGAGGGCTTCACCCTCACAACATGCCGTCTCTCATGAGATTGAACCATCACAACATGGAGGTCATCACCAGACAGCGTACTGTGTCTCAGGTATCTGTCAGCATGCGTTACACCTGGGGCTGACTCCAACAGCAAAGTCCAAAGAGTCGCTCTCCATATGGAATGTCACTGATGGACCTTGGAGAGGAGGCTGTTGGCTCCCTCCTATCTGACAAGTGAGCATTGAGGCAACATTCTGCATCTGTGAGAACATTGCCAACTGGTCTCAACTGGTCTTCTCCCAGCCGGTCTCTCAGGAAAGACAGCGCTCAGGAGAGGAGAAGCCTCTGTCGCTAGTTTCTTCTAAGTGGGAACATCGTCAACAGACGTCTTTCTCCAATCCCACTGGTGTTTGCTGCTCTGCTCTCTCTCCCTCCATGCAGCTCAGAGACATGTCAGCCATGCATCTCTGGCCTGATTAAGGGCCCATCTCTCCAAGGACTCGCGCAGATTGACAGCATCGATCACATGGGCTTTAACATGAATGGGCCTCAAAGTGCCTGCTAATGGACGTGATCCATACAAGGACGGACCCCGGGGCCCAGAGGAGAGGGGCTGGGATCAGCATGTGTGCGTCTGTGTGCGTAAATGTGTGTGTGTATGTGTGTGTGAGCGTGTCCCGTGGCAGACAGTCAGGGAAGCTCTCTGCTCGAGAGCAGACCCCCCTGAGTCCATTAGCGGAGACTTCCATCTTCTGTTGACACTCCTCAAGTGATGTCACCCACAGTCGTCAGTGAGGGTTGATCTGTTTACACTCACCCACATCAGTGTGTGTGTGTGTGTGGGGGGGGGGGGGGGTTGTTTGCTGCGTAGGAGAGGTCACATACCTACATCAGTGGTTGTGTGTGTGTGAACAACAAGTTCAACAGAATAGCAAAATCAGGATGGTCTTATCAAGTGAGGTGTTGAGCCATGTGCAAATAGTCTAGTGCATTCAATCTGAAATTACTCCACAGCCATTCAGGCATCTCAAGAAATAGACCTGCGCTATCTCTTAGCAGGCATTCTCTGCCTAAGGCCTGAATGGCCACAGCATGAATGCAGAAGCTGAACACACATCCTAAGGTCAGTCTTAAATGGAATCAATAAACACATAGCATTTATTGTGCCCTTGAATGTAGTAAATCTTTATAATGACCCTAAAACAGAACTCCATCCTGGTAGTTCAAAGGCAGGTGTTGTGCAAATACTCTATAACATGCAATCAGAAATTGTTCCAGTAAATTAACTTATTAGAATATTTCATTTTGCTCCACTTTAAAACATATTTTCTTGCGTTTGACAAACCATTTTTGGAAATCTAGATTTTTCTTACGATAAAAGTTTTGTCGGCTACATTTTTAATGCCTAAGAGAACAAAACATGGATCAGAAATAAATGGATACCAACCAAATAAGGACAAATCGTGCATACAAACAAACATTCTGGGTAATTTCTTCATATATCATATGCATGATGCCCTGTTTATTTGAACAAGGTCGGGTTGCATAGAAGGACTATGCTGAATTGCTAAGATCTGTTTAATGGCAAGAACTCACATTTTTTATTTAGACAGGTGAATGTATGATTAGCAAAATTGTGGAAAAAATGAAACCCTCCAAAACTGCTGGTTATAAATAACACTGAACGTTAAAGAAAAAACACTGAATATTTGAAATGAAAAGATACAGATTTATATTGAACCAAATGGTAGTTGAATGATGCAGGTGGATCATTAAATACTGCTCAACATGACGTTTTGTCTGGCTCATTGCTATCTTGAGGCAGCAGAACTGGATTCACCAACAAAAACCATGTCAGGTCAAGTACATTTTACAACCCCAAATTTCACATGGAAACAAACGACACCCCGATAACCTGCTCCGTCCCCCGGGCAACACCTCGGTAACCTGCTCCTCCCAACCTTTCTGTGTGGAGTGTGCATGTCCTCCCCGTGTCTGCGTGGGTTTAATCCAGATGCTCCGGTTTCTCCCACTATCAAAAAACATGTCAGGTTCACTCTCTCCTGCCAGTGACCAGTGTCATGTGACCAGATCCACTGGCTCCAGTCTGGAGGTGGTCCCCAGGCGCTGCACACTGGCTGCCCGCTGCTCCCTGGAGGGATGGGTTAAATGCAGAGGATGAATTCAGCAACATGTATGTGACAATTAAAGCACCTTTAGCGACAACAATATTGCAATTAACATCACATTACTTACATGAACTACAGCAGGCAAACTGTAAAAGCAGCTCAGCTGCATTACATTGCAGGTATGGTCAAGGTGAATTCACCCAATACATTGACCGAATAGATAATCCTGAACATCGGCACGTGGAAATATTTCATGCTGTAGTAAGAAAGCCAATAAATAAATACAGTAAAGTCTTACCAACGGTTCAGTTTCACATACATAACGTCTGTATATGTTGCCAGATGACTCAAAACAGCATGGGCCAACACACACACACACACACACACACACACACACACACACACACACACACACACACCAAGTGAGCATTGGTAATCTTTCCTATTCAGCAGAGTATATCCATGTAGAGCGTGCAGTAACGTTTCCACACATTACAGACTGGGCTCTGATGGCAGTTGAAACTATGGGCAGCGTGAATAGACGTGATTCATACGTGGGCTGCATCAAATGCTCTTTGACACGTATGTGTTGCTAAACTAGGATTCGTGATTGATGTCGGCAAAAGCATCCGTGAGGAGAGGGGTAACACGGACATGTTTGTGCACTTTGTATGCGCCTGTCTGTCAACAACATCCATCAATGACTGACAGCTACATTCAAAGCGGAGACACTTGACTGACGTGGAAAGAAAGCGTGATGGCAGACTGGGATGAACATGCAGGGCAGATGGGACTCTTCTTCCGCTGTGAGCTATGACAATCTATTCTGTTGTTTAGCAATACAGCCACTATGTTAGAGGAGGCTTCCTCAAGCAGATATATGATCTGTGTCCAAGTAATCAATAGCTACAGATGGCAAAGCATTAGATTCAAATAATAGGCACACATTTGAATGTGGCTTGGTATGAAGCTATCACTATCATTATGCAAAGCTTACTTTTAACACTGCATTTAAACTTCTTCAGCATATATACAGTATGTCACCAAGATAACAATTTAATATCAGGCTTAAAATGTGTATGGCGTAACCATGGCAGCCTCCTCTCTGAGACGGAAATTCACTCAGCAAGCCGTAGCCAGGAGCAATCGCCTGGCCACAGCCCAAATCCTGGTTCCACAGAGCACAGTAGTGCTGTCCACCCTATGAAGGACAACCCTTCAGATCTGCTCAGATCAGACAGACAGACAGACAGACAGACAGGGCATGGCTGACCTGCAAGCCTGCTTTATTTACTATATCATCTTGCTGTGCCATTGAAACGTGACAGGGCTTTCTCACATCTCAAACATGCTCAGACACAAAACACAATCCAATGAAAAATCACCCTTTTGACTTTAATTAAGAGAAACATAATTCTCACGATAAGATGCATGTAATTGTGGCTTTCAGCAGGAAATATTTACTTGAAAGGGCTTTATGGCACTGTAATATCTGCGGTGGCATTTTACATAATTTTCATTGATGAAAGCCCTTCTTACGATGTAATGCTAACATTAAAGCTAGAACTATAATATGAAGACATTAGAGTGAGGTCATTTTAGCTGACTCTCTTGAGAGAGGTGTGGCTTTGTGTGAGGCACATGTTATTCATTAGCCAACAAATCGACCAGCCGAGATTAAAGGGGCTTCTCTGTTTCATGTAGCTTTGCACTGCGGCCACCCAGGTCAGTGGGGCAGGCTAGTTATCTGGGAACGCCGCTTTTCAGCAGATTTTCCTTTTAACCTCTGGACGAATGGGCCCCAGGCAATGCCTTTGCCCGGGACCCCACGGGTCCTGACTGCACGCGTGCACGTACGTGCACCACACATCCTCTACCACAAGCTATAACTTCTTTTCATCATTGAGATTGAATTTGTAAATTTTAATTCACACATTATTATCAGATTATGTCTGATAATAATGTTTCCTTTCAATATTTTGAAATGCACATTTGCAGAGTGTCTAAATTCACTTTAGTCAAACATGAATGTATTCTGTTTGTGTGCCAACATTATCCATTATTTATTAATAATAAATCTGCTCTAAAAGCACTGGTGAAACACAACAGTCGGTGCTCTGCGCCTCCTCTTGACCTCTGCCCCTGGGAGGACGGCGGGCGTGTCACTGGCAGAGCGCTGTAAGTGACGAGCTGGCCACAGAGTGTTGGCTCTCAATAATCTGTTTCGCATCTGCATAATATTTAACATTATTCAGCCTCTAACCTCATATGCTTCTCTTACAGAGAAACCGTCCAAAAAGGAGATGAAGGGAATACACTATGATCAAAAAAAGATTTGGTAGGGTGAATTTGCGTGTGTGTGTGTGTGCGTTGATATCAAACCTAACTCAAGCCTGATAAAAACATTTTAGAGACAGATCAGAGACAACAACCAACCAACCTGGTGCTGAGATTTTAGCAGCAACCAAACTTTGTTCACTGCAGTTTTGAACATAACAGACATCTTCATTGAATATTTGAGCTGTGCTCGGATGTGATTTTCACATTTGACATGACTCTAGGAGGGTTTTGAAGTGTCATGTTTTGTGTAATAAAATAAATTACCTCTAACGTTTTGGCTTTAAAAGCTCCATGGGGCTTGAGAGGAAATGAAGAGAAGGGCCAAGTTAAACCTTGAGTGCAAAAAGAAACAGAGAATGATGGAACGGCTGTAAAATTTGTCATATCAAATGGCGACCTAAAGCATTCAGGTCAGCCCTAGTTATTATTTGTTTCGGTTATAATCTGTGGAGTATTGACAGCCAGGATACCTGGGAACGTGAATTGTTTGTTTACGTGTCATAGATAATCACCACAGTTGGAAGAGGGCACCCTTATGCTTGGCATGTTATCTTCACACTTGAAGATAACATGCCAATGAAGAGGGGGACTCTTCCACATTTTGTTCCAGCAGTGGAGTTGATACACCCTTAAAAGAAGACTCCTACCACAAGTGTTATCCTGTCCATGCGAGGTCCTCAGAAACACCAACAAATAGAACCCTCCAATCCCAGGCAAGGAAAGTATTCTTTTAATAAAACCAGTGTCACAAGCAAGCATATAGGAAGCAAGAAAACTGCTTCAAAATGGGCTAGCCTAAAATAACAACCACTTAAATATAATGTGTAGAAGTTAAAATTAGAATACCTGATGAATACGAAAACTGTAACTGTGATATGTCTCATTCAAGATGCTCCACACTGGCTGTATAGTGTCGTGCACACGTACAAATGGTGTCTCAAAACAAAAACACTATTTGTGCAGTTCCACCAGAAATAAGGAACGCAACATCTGATCGTGGTTGTTGCATGACCAACCAAAACGTTCTGGCGGCTTATTGAGCACTACTTCTTGAAAATGATTATAATGTGCATTTCATTTGAATCGCTTGTGTATTTTCCCTTTTTCATGCGACGTGGAAATTACAATGCAAGCTCCGTCAATGACCTGTCCTCCGTAACATTCCACGGATTGTTGATTTAATGACTTTTAAGATGGTTGGTGGTCCCTTCCCTCCTGCTAATACTGTAGCCAGGATGTGTCCGGCGTTTCACACTAAACATCTAGACCGTTAAATGTCCACAATCCAGATACCCATATTTGTTTTATTGCTAAATAATGTATTTCACTTTCAAGGTCACCCATAAAACAGACTCTTGCCATTAGGATAAATCTCTTGATAATACCTTTCTTAATTAACAAAGGTATAATACAAAATAACAGATGTAATCAGAGTTAGCCATCTTATGACAAGCAGGAAAAATAAGACAAACACCATTTTGACATCTAGCATATGCTGTGTGTTACCCTAAAATAATTGTCTTTTGAATCTAATCAAACTGGATTGCAGAAGAATGAGGAAGTGTATTGTTTACAAAGTGCTGCTGCTCATTAATCTTCTAAATGTTCGCAAATTCACACAATCATTGTGTGTCTTTACACACCATGTTCAGAGGAAAGATGTTATTGTCGGCAGTCACAAGAAATAAACTTGGCTAGGCTTATGATTCATGACTGGAAGTAAGTAAGTACTGAAGTGTTTTTTATTAATTAGTTACACTCAAAATTAGTTACAGTAAATACAGGTTAAATATATGTTAAGTCATTTATTTTAATTAAACAAAAGTTTCAAGCACCCATAAATATATTGTTTGATTATAAACAAAAAATTTAAAAAGCAATAAACAAATTTACCTCTGATTATCATAAATAGGACTTAACGGAACATTAAAAAATATATTATCAAATTTAATTGCAATTAGCAGGTCTGAAACTTTCACCTTCAAACATACAACACAATGTATTACATTTAAAAAAAGCAGTTTGCATTGTTTGTTAACATTTCACACATTAATTAAATTACCAGATCATAGGCACAAGCGGCTGAAATGGGTTTTCTCAGGAGGGTGGCTGGCTTCTCCCTTAAGGCCCTTTCACACCAAGCTCGACGCGAAAAAAGCCATTCGAATACGCGAAAAAAACAGAGGCCGATATTTTCGCGTCAAACCATTTACGCCGAACGCGACGCGTTATTTAAAATGTTCAGACATAATTCCAGTATAATTTGACGTCGGCGACAAAAAGTTCAGGACGAGTGGACGTGCTTTGCTATGGATTGATTGACTGACAGGTTTGGTGCCTGCCTGTTGCTGCGGTGCCGAGTGCATGGTGCCTTTATATCTCCACACTGGCCTGGGAACGCCTCTGGATCCCCCGGTCAGAGCTGGATAATGTGGCTCGGGAAAGGGAGGTTTCTGGAGCTGCTGCCCCTGCGACCCGACTCTGGATAAGCAGATGAAGATGGATGGATGGTCTGGGGAAAGTCACTGACTTTGATATAATTCAGCACCTTCTCCACTTAGATATAGTGACTATCCAAAACAGCAATGACATTTTTAAAAGAATGTTCATGTTGGTTTTCTGAGGGCTGTCAATGGTGACTAGGGTTTTGGTCAATGAGTACCCCTGTTATTAGTGTTATTAATAGTGCCACTAATTCATCAAGGAAGACACTGGTATAGGGCCGTTGCTAGTTGCTAGGCAACACGTGGCCAAAAATTGAAATTAGCCTAACTTCTGCCCCTTGTTGTTGTGTGTTTCCCGTGACCTTCCTGTGACCTTGGGAACCCCAGTCAAGTTCAGTGGCAAAGAAAGAGACAGCAAAGAGAGATTTGCGGCGCAGGGTCATCGTTTCTCCATATAAGGCGAGTTTAGAGTCATTCTTTTTGGCATACACTCTATCTCCATACCACTGCTGCCTGTGTGTGTGTGTGCATGTGTGTGTGTACGTGTGCGTGTGTGTGTGTGTGTGTGTGTGTGTGCGCGTGGGGGGGTAGAGGACAGAGGCTGCCCACTGCTCCCTTGAGGGATGGGTTAAATGCAGAGGATGTATTTCGCTACAGTATGTTTATGTGACAATACAAAAAAAGCGCATATATATATATATATATATGGAGGGCAATAATAATAATATTATTAATACATGAAGCATGTAAAACATAATATATATTGCGATGCGTATTAAGGGGGCGCCCTAACAATAGAGGGAAGGGGAGGTGGTGTTAAACGCAAGCTGGAATGAGTGAGTGTTAGTCGGGGGGCGTTGCAGAGGGAGGGTGCAGCAAAGCTTATATATAAAGACTTCATATGCAAAAACCTATGTTTTTCAAATGGCAATATTTAAATAATAAGTTAGCTACATTTTATAGATGGACTTGACCATCACAATGGGCTATACACGCCAAAATTTGACATGAAAAATATGTAACCTGCTCTTCCAAGGCAGGGCAAGGAAACCCTCTAAGTTCGATGTTGAAGTTAGTTCAATTCTAGTATCATCTTTAATGTGCAAATCAATAGAGAGTGCGCAATCAAATACAACTCCTAGATCTTTTGCTGATTTACCCTGAGTGTATCGTCATCCAGCTCAGGTTCTCTAGGCCTGGGAGTTTGAGTGTTCATAATCTTAATTGTTCCTGGGACTGCACTCGCTTCTAGAAACAGACCTCAGGTGTTGTATCTTGAATCTGCTTGAGTATATATATATATATATATATATATATATATATCATATGCCAAGCATCTATTCTAGCTACATGTAGATGCTAGGCTATAGTGTATTTGTACCTGTATAGCACAATGTTGGTGTGTCTCCATGTTTAAACAGAGAAATGATGAAGCACTTGGTTTGTTTGTGTTTCCAGGGGCACAACTGTTCCCTGGCTCCTTCCTAACATTTCCAAACACTGCCTACTACTGTAAAAGGAACCTATTCAGCTGTCTGCCTAATCAGACACACACCTGGCGGTGGCTGGGTTTTAAGCGATACATCCGAATTGCAGCTTTTCCGAAGTGGAGGTTTGTTGAGCGAGCGAAAACCACAGAATAGCTTTTGTGTGTTGTTCTTTATTTCTGCTCAGGAGACCAGGGAAGACCCTACACTCAACTGGGGAAATAATGGCAGAGAGCGTACGTTGATGGAAAGAGATTTATTAAAGGAGCAGTATGTCTTGAACAAACACAGGGTTTGCATGAATATGCTGAGGATACACAACCCAGAACACTGCATAGAATAGATCAGATAGCACAGCAAGTCACTGCTTTCATCTGCAACAAGCTAAAGCAAAATTCCCAAATACCCAAAATACATAATTTGAAAGTCTATTGAATGTCTATTCTCCTTTCAGTTTTCAGAAAAATAATGAGCGCGTCAATAAACTCCAGCTGGTGCGAAATGCAATCAGTTCAACAGTATGAAGATGCATGGTGATTGGCTCAACAGAAAGAAGATGAATGGTGATTGGTTCAATAGAGTGCGTACCTCAGCACTACTGATGTACAGAATCTTTAACAACTACATTTTTAAACTTCATTCATTCAAACCTCAACAGCTAATTTTATTTCCAAACTACAATTCAGAACAAATACTGTTTAAAAGTTTGTATTTATTAAAAATGTTATGTATTGATATTATGTAAACATGATGTATTGACATTATGTATTATTATTATTATGTTATGTAAACATTATATTGCATTTATATTAGTTTGAATGTTTAATATTTTAGTTGTATGTATGTTTTTTGTATGAAAGTCTGCTCTGAAAAAGAATAGAAGTAAATACACTAATAAAAAATACCGAGAGTTTCAGTGTGGCTTTATATACAGTATATCAAGATAAGGAACACACAGTCAAAAACATAACTGGCACTGATATTTTGGCCTGCCAGACTCGAGGAATTATTCAGGTTTGTTGCCGTCTGACAGCTTTAGCTTCAGGCTGGTCATTCAGAAGTTGCAGTTCTTGTTAGCCTTATGTTCAGTTCCCAAATCTTGGCCTTTTGTAAAAAGTATATCCTAAAAAGGGGGAAAACAACCTATTACAGGTTATTCATGATGATGACAACAGTGTGTACAAGGCGTTCTCTTGTGTCTCCAAACCTTGATGCTTAGCAAGCACATTGCTGACCATACAGGCTGTCATAGAAGTCAGCTAAGCACAGTCAATGCTGCCATGCCGCGCTCTGAGCTGAGAGATTGCATCCTTCACACAAATGTAATTGCTCGGGTCCTTCAAAGATGCCAATCAATCATTTATGAAAGCACCGGACTATCCTTCACCTGCATGTTGGCAAGACAGCTGCCTTGCCCTCTATCTCCATGGACAACTATTTCTTTGTTGCGGATAAATAGCAGATGGGCTGTGTCCTTCCTGTGCTAAAGCTTAGAGTGAGTCACTGTTTATGCCACGGTGTGATATTGGCACATATTGCCTCCTACGTGTGAGAGCGCTGCTCAGAAGTGATACTGACATCATGTAGTAAGACAGAGCAGAGGCTGCCCTGGTGTGGACAGGTCCTGACCTCACCACCGTGCGATAGCTACGCTGCGCCACAGAGCTCAAGGGCCACAGCCAGTGGTCATGGCCACTAAGCAACTATACCACATGAGAAGCCCCGTTTTACACTGTTACATCTAGCAGCCTACAGCTAGCAGACTACAGCTAGCATCCTATAGCTAGCAGCCTACAGCTAGCAGCCTACAGTTAGCACACTACAGTTAGCAGCCTACAGCTAGCAGGCTACAGCTAGCATCCTATAGCTAGCAGCCTACAGTTAGCACACTACAGTTAACAGCCTACAGCTAGCAACCAACATTTAGCACACTACAGCTAGCAGTCTACAGTTAGCAGCCTACAGCTAGCATCCTATAGCTAGCAGCCTACATTTAGCACACTACAGCTAGCAGCCTACAGCTAGCAGCCTACAGTTAGAAACCTACAGCTAACAGCCTACAGCTCGCATCCTCTAGCTAGCAGTCTACAGATAGCATCCTGAAGCTAGCAGTCTACAGCTAGCACACTACAGTTAGCACATTACAGCTATCAGTCTACAGCTAGCATCCTATAGATAGCAGCCTACAGCTAGCACACTACATTTAGCACACTACAGCTAGCAGCCTACAGCTAGCAGCCTACAGCTAGCACACTACAGCTAACAGCCTACAGCTAGCAGCCTACAGCTAGCATCCCCCCAGACCGCAGCCAGATGACCGACAGGTCAGTGTCTGACAAGGAAGAGACTGTTCGTGTCTAAGCCAAGAGATGATCATTTATGGCTGCTTATTTAGTCAGTGATGGATTCTTTTCCCAGTCTAGCAGGATAACACAAATATGGGGCTTCATTTAGTTTTAGGAATGCATTGAGTGAGCATTGAACATAATCAGTAATGGCATCTCTCTTCCTTCTGTCTTTGAATTAGTTCCTCACACAGACCTTGTGTGTGTGTGTGTGTGTGTGTGTACGTGTGTGTGCACGTGCGTGCGTGCGCATGTCATTCACAACAGATACTATCAGCAGATGTCACCCATCAAATGTGTCGTGCTCAGTATATTCCTTCTCTCTTAATCCATTGCAGTAATGACTGGAGGAGAGAGCGTCCTCTAATTGCTTTTGAGATGGACGGGATGATCAAATGAGAAGGCGCTGTGTGATTCTCTCTAATTGAAGTGATGCATGATCTTGACTGGGAAAATGTGATTTGCCGTGTTTTACCATGAGGACTGCAAGTCATGTTCACTTAAACTGTCAATGGGGCTGTTTATGTGCTTGTTTTGCTTGCCAAAAAGTTCTACAGTGAATAATGTGTTTAATATGGTGTTTCTTCTAAACAATGTACAATGAAGCAGTGAAGATTACTTTATTTTAGGAGGATAAAGACGATCTTCCTGCTGTATAAACAATGCACAAATCTAGAAATATGCCTACATGTCACACAATGCAAAACAGTGATGTTTATATTCTGTAAACAGAGCCAGACAACAACTGGTTTAGCAAAAAAATACAGAAGAGGATATGTGTATACCTGTAGTGATGTTTGGCTATTCACACACACACACACACACGCGCACACACACACACACACACGCGTGCGCACTCAGTCAAATCAATAAAATCAAATACATGCTGTCTCGGACTTGCTGCTTTGGTTGTGTGACCCAGCTTCGACCCAGAGCTTATGTTCCCCATCTCTTCCAGTCACAGCAGTAGTTTCCCATCAAAATAAACTCACTTTACCGAGCTCCGCTTTCTCTTCAAAAGATTACACTCATGCAAAACATGCGTGTATCTTCAAACCCTCAAGTCTATTTGCATTGCCACGTGACCTAACCTACCCACATGTGTGGGCACCTTGAGACAGGACATAATAGTACGGTGACACCTGACCTGTCACCATAAAGCTTTCAGTGATGTTCTGTAATTTGTTGGCCAAAGATGGGCACAGTACTGTACGTTGAAGACAGGGAAACCTAAACATCATTATCCTATCATGATGTTTAGATGTTTATGATCATTATGATCATTATACTATTATCCAAATGATTAAAGACCAGGGAGACTATTCCATATTTGTGGCTATTTATAAGTCAAGTTTCTAGTGCGCCTGAGAGATGTTCGGTGTAGGTTTGAAGCCTTGTACTTGATTCAACACAACACGCTCCTGAACCATGTGTAACTTATGGCGCTACAAGGAATCAGCTATCTGACTTAATAGAACATGTTCTGTAGGCTTTCTCTGTGATGTGAGCACGCGCGCACACACACACACACACACACACACACAGACACACACATGCACACATGCACACACATGCACACATGCACACGCACGCGCACACACGCACACAAAAGTGCACACACACACGCAACGGTCACACCAAATGGCGTAGAGGTCAGGTGGAGGTCAGTGCTTGCAGGCATTTCCTGGGTCACCAGTCTGATGTGAAGGGACTTTGTTATGAAGCACGATGTGCCGATCTGCTAGTCTGTAACCGTAGCGACTACAGAGACGCTACCCCATAACGACCAGAACAAATGATGCATCACAGTGAATGAACAATAAATCCATGTTAAAAAGTAATAAAAGGATGTCACCTTTAAAGCCGCTGACCTTCCGTAGAGAGCGACTGTAATACAGCATGGTACCTAAAATAAAACGTCAGCATAATCTCACTGTTTATGTTTTGTTGTGGGGGAGGGGTACAGATAGAGACAAACACAAGATATATTGAATTGATGAAGCTCTGAGGGCAGGGCAGATTAAGTGTCAGCTGTAAATCATAAAACAATACAAATGAGAGCAGGCAGTGCTTCCACAGAGCCCGGCTGACACCAGATTAATGCAGCAGTATAACAACAGTGCCGGGGGCTATCGGTTAATCAACTTAATACAGGTGAACCTGTCTGAGCCTCGGACGGATAACAGCGTTTAAGACCCTAATCTGATCGCTCCCTGCTAGGCTCTCTGTAATGAGAGTGGCAGAGATGTGAGCGGGGCTGCTGTCTGCCGGCGACTAATGAAGCCCGTTGATCTCTGCGGGGCGCCGAGATGTCAATAATGTTAGCGCTGATGATAGCACTGGGCCGCTAGCTAGCCCCGCAGGCTACAGTATAGGGCACCTGAAATACGCCCGCGCTAGACGGTAAGTGGCGGAGTCAGCGGTCAGATTCATCTGCTCACGCGCCGCTAGTCGTTCGCTGTGTTCCATGTGCCACTACACACACACACACACACACACACACACACACACACACACTATCCAGCATGCCTGACTGTGCCTTTAGAGCA
>JAODTR010001544.1:0-13379 GCA_025399935.1 Amblyopsis rosae
ATTAATATCTTTTTTGATACTAATTAATAGCTGTCAGATTACTTTTGAGATGAAAACCGCAGTTATATACTCTCTAACTATTATTAGTTCGTCATTAGGACATCGGCAACTGTCCTCACAGCTGAACTGATAAATTCCCCAGACACTGTATCTGTGACCAGTGCAAAGCGACAGTGGAGACGATGCAGAGTCCCAGGTCCTGACAGGAAACAGAACAGAAAAGTGTGTCACCTCAAGACAGAATGCACAGCGACAGCAGGAGAACCCAGGAAGATGGCTGACAGTGTTTAGACAACTGCTAAACTCTCGACTTCCCCCCATAACTCTCATAAAGACTCCTGCTTCCTTCTATACGTCTTCATCATGCGCCCCAGAGAAACAGACAAGCATCAGGAAAAAGTAATGGAACAGAGTATGAAAGGTAAATACTGTATTGCAGTACTGTATTGTGCACCCTTAGAATCAGCACAGCATCAGTATTTAAATTATATAAATATCCCCAAACTAGACACCAGAGCCATTGAGGTGGTCATGGAAGCATCAGGGTGGAAATGTAAAATCTTTAACATTAACATTAACGCCATTACATGAGGTCTTTTTGATTTGTTCATATAAGTGTGGTACAATGTCGGCAAACCTAAACCTCGCCTTATAGCTATCAACACGATGCTGATTGGAAAGTTCAGTTGCTACTCGGACACATTCAAAATGATTCCTAGGCTTTCCAGACTTATTCTCACTGCCAAAATGAAACTGAGCCTCGCGAGATAAGGATGGTCTTGTCAGGCTTGCGGAGAACAATGGATTTTAAAAACAGAGTGCAGTTGCATCTACTGACCAGAGTGGCCACCATATTACCAATGTATAGAATTTTAACAGAAGACAATCAAATGCAAAAAAGCATGTAATGTCCATTGATCATGTCTATAGTGTATACACATCCATGCATGTGCAAAATGTAAATATTATAAATATTAGGAAAAGCCAATTGATGACATGTTTAAAACTGCCATTATACAATATTTCCTATCACTTCCTTTGTATATCTTGAGAAGCCAAGGGCATCTACATAGTATGTGCTTAACTGAGACAGAGATTTATTTTCCCACAGCAGTGTGAAATAACATGAGTATCGGTGAGATTAGGGGAGTATTGAGTGGGCAGCATTTCCTTTTTAATTAAACATAAATATCATAGACAAACATTGTACATACATGATTGATCCTTGTTTATCGAAGCCAAACAAATAGACCAGATCATTATCTGACACGCAGGCTATTCCAGTATGCCCTTTAATAATACCACATAGCTTTGAATCAAATCCTTGCACTCGGTTCCAAGAATAGGCTGTACCATGAGTTCTCTATCTGCACTACCCCCTGCTCTCTGCGATCAACGTGAACAATGCTGCTCAGTGGTCCGTTTACTCAGTGGTGTAATGTTTGTGCTCGCCTGGACCTCAGAGCAGCCAAGTGCGGCCCTTATCAGCAGTCCTAGCCTGGCTAGCACCAGCTGTCTGGACAGCCCCGTTCAGCCTCCACCGCACTGTGTACTCACTGCAGACAACTCTCACACAAAGAAACTAAATAGCAAGGGTGAAAAGGTAAAGCGATTGATGAGAAAACATCATAGTGCTTGAGGCCTTGGATTGTTTTGACAAGGAGCATTCCTCTTCCTTCGTACCCTGGAGGAGCTCTGCCTTGGCTGCAACACAGGGAATATGGAAGGGCCTGTGCTCCCACAGACACACATGTCTTGGCCGGCTAACGCTCTGGCCCGTCAACGAGGAAGAACTCAGGGTCCCGAAATATCACCTTTACTGGCAGGCTGCAGATTATGGCCATCTCATCTTCCCTGCCACATGTAGAATTAGCCAAACATACAACAGCAGTCTTGCATGGACGAAGAACATTGAAGTACTGCACAGAAAGCTATTGTAACAGTAAGAAAACAATGTGTCATAGTGTGTAGGTAGAGCTTGTGTCCTGCAGTTGAGCTCAGTTCAGTTGGTGAGTCACCCGCCAGTCCAGCCAGGAAGAAAAAAGACTTGTCCATATTTTCCATCTTTATATTCCACCCCCACCCTTTGACTGGCATATAGGCAGGCAGCAGGTTGGCATCACCATGGTAATTTCCAGCCTTGAATCTGTCCTGTCTCAAAACGCCACAGAGAGTAGCACATAATGTCACTCTAAGCTCTGTTAAGAATACAGTATGTCCAACTACAAACTAACCTCTGTAGATATCGGGACAGATAAATAATTTTTAAGTGCTTATTATGTTACATTGAAGAGCAGCAACTTCTACATCCAAAATTAAATTAGAATTTCCTTTGGAGGATTTTGCTGGAGCCTTGTCTATATCATGCCTGTGATTGATGGGAAATATTCCCAATGAATAGCCTTCCTCCCCTACACAGACCACAAGCTGGTTCCCTGCAAAAGCCAATCACATAATAGCTTGTATGCCTGCAGGCTGTCCTGCATTACACTAAGAAAAAGGAGAGAGGAATATAAGATGGAGAGCTCCTTTTGGTCCTAAACATTGAGGAATGTTAAGCATACCCTAAGAAGATTAGGGTTGCCCTGGTATAGCGCACAGCTTTCCCCAGTCATGCCAAAAGGGCCCAGCGGATCAAAACAGCCTCTAACCTCCTCATCATTAGTGATGGCTTATCCCCAAATGCCTTCGCCCTCTGATACATACCCCGTCCCTCCATCCCCCGCTCTTCTGCAGGCTTTGAAAGCACACACTCCCCTTCAAGGACACCTGAAGATGTACATAAGTGCCTGTAGACACAGAACACCAACAAGACAATGTGCGTCTATGCTACAGCCAAACACCTAACTGTTCTACACGATTACAATAGTGTCACAACTCTGTAAGCTTTTTGAGTGTCATGATATATAGAGGTTTGTGGTTGCAAGTGAAGATTCACAAATGTGCAATATATCTTTGCAAGCTTGTATCATTATGTGCAAGAATACAATTAAATGTAATTGTTTTATTAAAAGTGCATTTTACATACCATTATCACTGCAGAATTAAATTCCACATTTGCGAATACTTTTGGCACTGTTGTCACACACTAACAGCTTTGTAAGCTTGTGAATTGAGTTGGGGAGAGGACCTTTAATCCTTTACCCCAACAATCAGTTCCGATACATACTCGAGTGTACACGCACACATGCAGTAATTATGCCTAAGTACACACAACTTAAGTATAAATCATTTAATTCTATGTCCTTTTTCCACACTTATTTATGAGAATGTTTTATGATAAAACTGTTTTCAGTGAAAGTGCAATTTATGAATCAACCATTAAATAAATAAAACATTAATGTGAGTGAGTACACAGGTAAGGACCTAGATTTATGGAAACGCCATTAGCTCTTTGGGCAAGAAGTATAACGGGGAAAAAAGCATAACAATTCATTAGTGTTGATTTTGGATCTTTTTCAGTTCCTTCTTTGTTTTCCTTTGTTTACAATGTTTTATATTCTTTTTTTGTTGTTGTTAACATTCCTCCATTGCTCTTTTGTCTTCTGGAAGTCATTAATAGCGGACATCGCATGCCAGGAAGGTTATAGGCATATTTATACACATGGCCCTCCAAAACAAAAATGAAACCAAACATTTGCAATATGTATAATTTGCATAATGGAAATAATTGCTATAGATCATTCTCACAGACATGTCTTTAGGGAATTGCAATTAATAAGAGAGGAAAAGACCATTTAATGCCACTTTTAATGCATCCTAACAAACGATTTTATCATTCAGTATAATGCAGCGTGTCCCGTTCACCTCTGCAACTAAAGACAATGCATATCCTTCAGATTTGATAACATTTAGGAGTACATTCCTATGTGCTGTAGATAATCCAACTGGAACAGTAGGCCATTCCAGTCACAGAGGTGGACTGTTTCTTCACAGTATGAAAGCATAAAGTGTACAGCAATCCATGCATGCAACATGTTTGCTAAGGGGGTGTGTGTGTGTGTGTGTGTGTGTGTGTGTACATCCGTGGTGTGCTTGGGTTTGCTAAGATGGCCACCTAAGCAGCAGAGAGCCTGCACACCTGTTCTCTGTTTGGTTAACAGTCCAATCGTACCCTGGTCACGTAGGACAATGTTATCCTGCAGATCTGGAGAGCAATAGAGCCCTTATCTCTTATTGGCTCTGATTGCAGTCATTCAGGCCAATTAGGAGCTTCTCCTCCTGCTTGGTGAGTTCCTGCTCCCCCCCCCTCCACATCCCCAGGAGCCTGGCCAATTGCACGGCTGTTCAAGTTCCTGGACCAAGCCAGCCAGCCAGGAAACTATAATTAAGACTTGAGCAAATATCACCAGACATGTCTATAGTCAGTCAATGTGTGTGCGTGTGTGCGTGTGTGTGTTTGTGTGGATGTTCTTCTACTACGTCATAGCAGCCCCAGAATCACATTTGTCCTCACCAGCTGAATGTTAAAGTGTAACTGCACCCTAAAATGTGTTTTTTGAGCTGTAGACCAAGTAATATGACTGATCTCGGATGAGACACTTCAATGCTGGTGGTAAGATTGACATAATTCAAGTTTTTATCAAAATCTGCATGTTATGGGCTGAAAACAGAACTACATGACATATCCATTAAAAATCACCACAGGACCTGGCTGCTTTTCATCGGTACACTTGGTACACTCATACGTCATCACAGTGAAATGTTAACGTTAATGTTAATGGGGGTCCCCCTCTCAGCCCCTCCCCTCGCTCAGCTCCTTGATGCATTTTTCAAAGTCGTAGTGGGTGGAGTCAGGCTCAGAGCTGGGGTGCAGCTACACAATGTTTGGAACATAATGGGTGGTTAGCGTGTTCCATTGCTAAATTACCTAACTACCATAACTGTACAGTAACTGAAGCATAACTGTGCCAGTCTAGGAGAGTAGGGGCAGAGTTCATGCCACTGGCAGCGTGAAAAGTGGCATGCACTTTTAATAATCCAAATGTAAAGACAAATTGACGAATGAGCTCAATACTCTGCAGACTCCTTATGGATGTGAAGCTCAATAAAAACATCTAAACGTATATAGAGAATAGCCTCACAACCATCCCTCTTAAAAATGTACGATTCCCCCTCCCATTAGCACACTGTTAACGCTGAACTCAAAACGCCACCCTACAATATCATGTTATGATTGAAATGAGTAGTCAGATATGGCTCCGATATAAGACATGAGAAGCCATGCCCGGCCCATGCAGAGACCTTGGGCGCGGCTGAACGTGGCCCTGACCTCTTGTTCACACGGCAACCCACCCATCTGAAGGATGGTGGGAAAGGGGGCATGGGCACCCATGGCTTGGAGCACATCTGTACACACACACAGGACTGTTTCCCTTGGATCAACTCAGCAGCGCGTCACCAGCCTGGCCATCACCGTGGTGACGATTCACAGCACAGCCGTTAACACTGCTGAGGCCGATGGAAACATTGACACAAACCTGGCAACCATGCTGCCCTGTCTAGGGTTAGCTAAACACATACACATACACATACACATACACATACACATACACACACACATACACACACATTCCATCTGAAAACCCTTAACACACTCTCTATGTTTCAGAACATTAGTTTAGCTTACAAACCATACTGTTAGCCTTCTGATAATTCCCTCCAACACCTGTGTTGGTTTATGATTAATGCCCATACTGTATCCTGCATCAAGATACCAACTAGTGTTGTGTAATTGTCTAAACGTTGTTATATAACTGTCTAATGCAAGGAACCTCATACATCCGCTACTACATATTAGCTAAAACAAACACTGTTAAATCAAACAAGAACTATGTGACCTTGTTGCCACTTTTTAATAATTATTTCTATTTTGCATGGTAGATTGAGTAAAGTATGGATATAAAATACATGCTTTATTTAACCATAAAAGTTCTAAATTCCTGGGAAGTTGACTTTTTGAAGTAAGTTTTTGTTTTCTCAAAACAGGCATGGGACTGTTGTGATGTAGTGGAGGAGGTGTTGGTAGCACTGAAGAAGCAGAGAAGGGTCTGCTGTGCAATGTAATTCCCTGACAGCTCGGAGGCCAACCAGAGCTTGCTGAGTAAGCGGGACACTAGCCAGAGGTGTGGGGGCACTTGAAGAGAGACAAGGAAGAAGGGAAGCCCTGCTCACAGATAGAGAAACGGCGCGTCGGTGCAAACGTGCACAGTAGGTGTGTGTGGATGCACATGTGCTCTCTCTCTCTGTGGTCAGAATCCCACATGGCACCGGGCTTACACAAGTCTATTTCTCATATATGATATCCTCTTAACACACGCCAGACCTCAAGCTGCGTCCTTCCCACTATAATCCCTACTGATTTGATTGATGTTGGAGAAAAAGGAAAGGGTATAATCAGCGAAACACATATAGCTAGCAGAGGACAATAATCTCTGAACTCATAAACCTGCTCCTCAGCTATTGGAAATTATTCCTAAAATTACCTTGAGAGGCAGCCAAGCCTCGCCACACTCGCTGAAAATCAAACTTGTTTAGGATGGAGCATATGAAAGTCTTTACAGGCCCCTATAGTGTGCCTCTCTCCTCCTCCAGTCAGCCCTCCTCTTCTCCTTCATTCTCTCTGACATGGCGTCCTTTGGCGTCTGTGAAGCTCTGTGGGTTTGGCATTATGGCACAGAAACCCCAGTAGTTCCCATTGTGGGGAGAGTACTGTCCCATACTGATACAGTTCACAGAACAATTATCATGATTATCATTTCACCAAACGCAGAGGGGGTATCCAGTGCCGCCAGAGTTTCGAATGGCCCTTTGATTTGCCAAATATGTTTTTATTTTGCCATCTGTCTTCAATTTTCTCTTTTGCGGGCATTGGGATGTTGTGACATGGTCACACAGAATCAGTAGATCTGACAAAGCTAGTGGCAAGACAAATGTATGGACTTTTTCCCAGCAGTACTTCCGCAGAGGGACAGCAGATCCGTCCCAGCTTGAGGGCATCTAATAACCAACCAATGACTGATAGGTGCTGTGTAGTACTGCATGTTCTCAAAGACGTATTTTCAGGGGAAAACTGAATTACACACAAGTTGTTATTTTGTTGATACGATGCGTGGTGAGTGTCGGAAATTGCCTTGACATTGCAAGCCAACGTGCTGCCAGAGGTCAGAGATCATCAGAGCTTGTGCCAGATGCCCACAGCAGCAACCCCAAAAGAGGTTTTTCCCAGGCAGAATGAGACGCAGCAGCTTTCACAAAGAGAGATATGCATATTCATGTCTGTCCAAGCCAAACTAGCTTCAGTCTCAATAAACCTCTTTCAATCAGTTCCTGTGCTAGGAATTGTAGTTTAGAGGTTACGTAGAGGACACAAATTAAAGTGATTGACTACTAAAGTGTATGTAGCCATTCAGCAGAACTTAAGCATAATGATGTACAGTAAAACTGTCGCTGATGGAATTTAATTTGCAGGCTAATCTGGATATCTCTGGTATCCAATCCTCCATACAGGTGTACCTACAATATTATATTCATATGTGTAACATAACGTGATACAATCTGTCTCACAACTGTTGACCAGGTGGCTGAAAGACAGATATGGAGCTTCAGTATAATTGAATTCTCTGCAAAACAGGTTTTTAAGGAGGTCAGCATACAGTAGCAGGCATAAACATGTTGTATACAGTAAACTGTATAGCAACAGTCAGATTGACTTACTGTTAATTAAAACAAGGTGTAAAGGAACACTACTGCCATGTATCTGACACGGGTCACATATTTCTCCTTAGGCTACACACACATACTGTAATGCTGTATGTCCATCCACACTGAGCGTGACCTACATGGAGATGAGAGATGTATGTGTACTGAATATCATATCTGACTTTCCCTGCATGGTTATGTTTATATTGGGAAAGGTGATTTCAATTGAAGCTTTCTGTTAAATCTGGAGAATTTGTGTTCCATGATAATGCTATTATGTTATTACTGTAATAACATTTTTCTCTTTTAACCAGATCACTTGTAAGATACAGTCTTAGATACAGGCTTTCCTCTGGGAGGCAGTAGAGAGTACTTGTGCCAAGAATGTGTACAAAAGGTCATTCATATGTCATCACAACCATCATTTACTTTAGCAGCACTAATGTTATAAAATGCATACCAACAATTTGTACCTAAATTGTCAGGGATTGATGGCAGCATTCACCGGTCTGCCATGCTTCCCAGGTTTCCCAGCTACACTTGAACTCATCTTGGACTCAGTATGTCTTGTCATTACACACACCTGGTTTCCATTCCCGAATTAGCCACAGTATATGTATCCCTCTGTCAGACCATGTCCTTGTCGGTTATTGTCTACTGTTAGTTGCTGTGTTTTTGTTTCAAATAAATATTTCTAATTGTTCTGAACCCAACCTGTGCCTGGTTCCTTCCCGCACCGTGACATAAATACCCACACACTAGTACTGTCCTATTGAAGTAGTATGTATAATGTAGTAGTATTTATTACACAATGTACATTTTACAATTATGGAATAAATGTTGCTTATTCATTTGTGTACACAATATTTCTATTCAAAGCCAACATTGGTATTTTGGGTTTACCCATAGAACTATATGGGCTTACCACATACAATAACATGCAGAACTTTGTTTTTATGCCAGAATTATATTTTAAAAAGCTATTTCATATAAATGTTAATGGCATTGATGTGGTAAAACTAGAAAACTAATAAACCATACAAAAGGAAAATATAAACCACTATGATTTATGTGGAAGTATTTTTGACCCATGCAGGCTATTTTTCTATTTTCTTTCTCACATACAAACACACACTCACATGCTTATAAGATGATGACCAATCTGGTTTCCATTTGCACACTTAATGTAACTACTTAATGGTTCCTAAACGCTTGAATCATCTCAGCAGCTCTGGATACATTTTTCTTTCAGGCACCAAGCAAACAAGCACATGCTAATAGGCGTCAAGCTCACGAGCAATTAAGGATAAGCTGAACACAGGCAGCGAGAGAGGTCTATCTTGAGGCACAAAGCTGAACTTGCTGTAGCCTATGTCCTGTCTTAGCTCCCGAATTGTGACGTGAAAAAGCTATTTCACTGTTTGCTGTGTTTTCTTATAGTTGAATAGTCTTGTTGAAAAGTATGTTGTAATACCCTCTCCATACAGTCTCTGTGCGCGAGCGTGTGCGTGTGTGCGCGCAGGTGTGTGCAAACATGTGCACGGGATTGTCAGTCAGCATGTTAGCGTGTGCATGTATGTACCTGCCTGTTAGTGTATGAATGTGTCGTGGGGCCCGGAGGGGGGATGGGCTCCAGGGATGAATGTCTCGAACTTTCCCCCTCCAACACCCTAGGTACACTTGAACCTTGTGAAGAGAGCCCTACTGCACCGTGGCCTGCTGGGTCACAGAGACATCCAGGCCTGCCCCACTGATCACCACTGTCCCTCTAGCCACGTCAATCGCTCTGGTGCCTGGGAGACAGACAAACAGACAATCAGACTGTCAGGCAGACTGGCAGGCAGACAGACATGCAGACAGACAGGCAGTCAGACTGGCACGCAGGCAGACAGGCAGACTGGCAGGCAGACAGACATGCAGGCAGAGAAACAGGCAAGCAGGCAGGCAGGCAGAGAGACAGACAGACAGACAGACAGACACTAGGGTGAATCAAAAGTCTGGTCTCCATTGCTTATATACTTTCTGCCACTGTGGGGAGCCATTGAACCAGTTTTCCATTTGCACAGGGAGAGAGAGCAGTCTATTTAACAGGCAGGGGAGGGAGGGAGGGGAGATGGAGAGATGGGGGACTTAACAGTCTTCTAACGAAGACGTCTGATTAGAAGCATGTACGGAACACTGAGACCCAGGCTAGACAGACAGACCACAACCGATACACAGACGCTAGGACAAAGACAGAAAGACCACTACCTCCACGTCCATGCACACCCAGACACGTACGCATGTGACAGCTACACCCATACTGTACTAGCCAAAACACATTTGGAATTTATAGACAACGTGGGGGGCACTGTAGGGTGAGGTCTTAAAACATTAGGATATTGTGTCTGCAGCCCATCTTTCAACAATTTGGATTAACAAATTATGAAATGCCTGATAAATGCTGGTTAAATGATTTACTATGATGCACATTCATGTATGCCCCAGTCTTCTGGGGAACAACACTGAATACACACAGGTGTTTAGAAACAAGTCCGTCATTTGGAGGGTTAGCTAATGATAACAAACACTCTTGAGAGTTCGGAGAGGGCGTACAAAGGTGTGTGCGTCTCTTTTAAAAGCATCAGTGGTCCGTGACTCCAGGACATCAAGCAAGCCGGTAGAAAGCAAACAAGCACAGAGATGAAGGTGGACTCAAGTCCTAGAATGAACAGCAAATGTCCAGCCAAAGGAAAAAATATACACTGCACATAAAATAATATGTGTTGGATAGTTGGATAGTGGACTACATGCAAGGACTGTTCTGTTCTCCCAACCCTGGTTCTCCAGTGGGGAGGAGATGCCAAGGCTTTGAAGCCCACAACTATAGAATCCAAAGAAAATAATAATACTTTTTTTTTTTTATCACAACTGTAATAAAATAAATCTTTTCTTTTTTCCTTTATTAAGACTTTACACAAGCCTTTTATTTTGACGTGTCTTTCAACATACTTTTGGTGTGGCCTGGCTCTGTAATATCAAATATTTATTATTTTCTATGATCGCATCATTTGTACTTTCCTTACTAGTGTGGGCTTAAAAAATACACAACAAAACAAAACATTGTTAGGGTGTATATATGCACATTATGGTTCATTCATCTTTGTATTTCAGCACTGACCTGACACAATAGGATTCCAGAGAGCACAGCGCATTTTGCCGGCTCCAGACAGTGATAGGGCTCGTCTGCTGCTGTGCACCCAGGCAAAGTGGTGGTCACGGCTGTTGCTCCAGCAGGTTCTGACAGCCCCATCTGGTTCCCCCTAATATCCTCATAGCATTATCTGCCTCCAAGAACAAGCCGACAGGGGTCACGGAGGTCATATTGCAGTTCTGCATACGGCCCTGTGTCAGGTGTTATGATTTGATTCATGGTCTATGTGTTCACAGTGAGTGGCATGTCAGTCACAAGGGGGGAGGGTCACAGTCCCACATAATTTGGGATTTTTCCATTCTGTACTACATGGAGAGAAGGCCAACTCCTACAGTCTGTATACATCTGCAAAAAACACAACCAGCTGCGTACTGTATACAAAGACTTAAGCCGTTAAATCCCAGCGTCTCTGTTTATTTGTCCGAATATACATGGAAACATGTTACAAAAATATGTCTTTTCAGAGCTGGCTTTCCTAAAATGTGCACAACTATTTGTCCAAATGCAGATCACATGTATACTTTCATACAGTCAGCGATAGAAATATGTTTATGCAATCAGCTACAATATACTTTCTCAATGTACTATATTATAATATGAAATGTGAGGGGTCCATGTATGTAACACAGTGGCCCAGTGGATAGCACTGTGGCCTCACAGCAAGCGGGGCCAGGGTTCAAACCCCAGTTGACCTGGCCTTTCTGTGTGGAGTTTGCATGTTGTCTGCGTGGGTTTCCTCCAGGTGCTCCAGTTTCCCCCACTATCAAAAACATGTCAGGAGATGTGTAAATACAACTGGAGATGCTATTAATTTAGTCAGACATTATAACAACTGATAGGCCTAGTCAGTGGTGATTTCCTGTTCACAACACGGGCCTCACTGGTCAGAAGCCTTGCTCAACCACTCTGTAAACTCAAGAGGCATCCTCCGCCATAATAGATGTGTTCACCAGTCCCAACACGAACAGTGAGAAGAACCACAGATAATAGCAGTGATGTGCAACTTTACCTGGCTTCAGGGTTGCTACAAATATTCTACCAATACACTGTGTTGCCAGGGCTACCAGCAAGTACACAGAAACGGCATAGTAAAAACTAATTGCCACGTACAGTAGATAAAGGTGTATCATGCTACAACATGCCCTGTATTAGATCGTGTTCCAAACATGTTGCGTAAGATGATTACTCGTGGCTAACATATTTTCTGCAGCAGAGCCCAGCTAAGCAACAGTGGCTGTTCTTGTAATACAGGCTCTACGGTGGCCCCATCATGGCTGCTTTGCATTAAGGCCTTTCCCTCGTTCCTCACAGTGACATTGGCTATCTATCACGTGACTGCCTGGCTTCCATTAGGGCTCACACCTCCCTCCATCTCCCTCTAGTTCACCCTGCGACAGGGCTGGAAATTATACATAGGCCTTTACCAGAATTACTTACGATGTCAATTACATTGATTGAGTAAAAGCTGGTGGTGTTTTATTTTTCTGACTTCCTCTCTGGGAACCATCACCTTATCGTGGCGGAGAGGTTTGTGTGTCCCTATTACCCTGAGGACTGTGCTGTCTGGAGTCTTGTGCTCCTGGTAGGGTCTCCCAAGGCAAAGTGGTCTCAGGTGAGGGGCCAGACTAAGAATGGTTCAGAAGACCCTTCATGAAAGAACATAAGAGAGGAGAAGTTACCCTGTCCGGGGGAAGCCTGGGTTCCCGTCTGGAGCCAGGCCCAGAGAGCGAGTGCAAGGTGGCTGGGTTTGCCACAGAGCCCAGCCGGGCACAACCCGATGAAGCAACGTGGCACTTTCCTCTCCATCATATGGGCCCACCACTCGTGGGAGGAACCGTGGGGGTCAGGTGCGCTGTCATATGGGTGCCAGTTAAGGTCAGGGTCCTCAAGGGACCAGACCCGGGCAGCAGAGGCTAGCTCTGGGGACGTGAAATGTCACCTCGCTGTGGGGGAAGGAGTCGGAACTTGTGTGGGAGGTAGAGTGCTACCATTTAGATCTGGCGGGGCTTACCTCTACGCACAGTCTTGGTTCTGGAACCATTCTGGGATGGACGTTATTCTACTCTGGAGTTGTCCAGGGTGTGAGGCGCGGGTGTGGGGATATTAACAAGCCCCCGTTTGAGCGCTGCTACGTTGGAGTTTACCCTGGTGGACGAGAAGGCCGCCTCACTACGCCTACAGGTTGTAGGGGGGAAAACTCTGACTGTTGTCTGTGCATATGCACCGAACAGCAGTTCAGAGTATTCAGCCTTCCTGGAGACCCTGAATGGAGTCCTGTATGGGGCTCCAGTAGGGGACTCCATAGTTCTGCTGGGAGACTTCAAAGCATGTGGGCAATGATGGAGATACCTGGAGAGGTGTGATGGGAAGGAACAGCCTCCCTGATCTAAATCTGAGCGGGCGTTTGCTGTTAGACTTCTGTGCTAGTCATGGATTGTCTATAACAAACACCATGTTCGAACATAAGGATGCTCATAAGTGTACG
>JAODTR010001555.1:0-35091 GCA_025399935.1 Amblyopsis rosae
CACAGTGAGGTGACGTTCCACATCCCCAGAGCCAGCCTCTGCCGCCCGGGTCTGGTCCGTCGAGGTCCCTGACCTTCCCTGCCACCCGTTTGACAGCACACCCGACCCCTATGGTTCCTCCCACGAGTGGTGGGCCCATAGGATGAACTGCTATATACTGCAAATGCGTATATAACATTTAATAATGTGCGTAACTGGTTAAGTAAGGATGCCCAGCTCCACATTGGCAACACATTTCCAAAGTCCATAGCACACCATGTTTATCCAGCACCGTTGTGCTTACAGAATAAACCTCTTAAACGTGTTTATATGTCGATATACATCAGTTTGATAGTATAATGGCTTGGAAAAATATTGTTAGGAGCAACATTATAATACACTGCATTATAGAACAACGTAGTCCATCAATGTTGCTTGAATCATTCCACTTGTCTCATTTAAATTCAGGCTATCGTTCCAAATACTAGCATTAATAAAATTGGATTACAATGTATTCTGGAATGTATTATCGTTGGTTTACATAGACAACACCGGTACAGTATTTGTGTGCAAGATACCTTAAGGAGCAACAAGTCAAATATTACAAAGGGAAATGTGGCTTTGAGAACCTGTCTTTTTTTGTATGGGTTTATAAAAACCTTGTTTCAAGTCGGCAGCCCCTGCGCTGATCTGGTAACACATCAAATAAAGTACAGAAAGAATTTGGTAATTTTATAGTATTGAAATGTAATACTGCTTTTAGCTTCATAATTGATATGATGGCAAAATTAGTGTTCATTCACTGATAATGCATGATAACGAAGAATGTAGGTAAACAAAAGCATGACCTGAGTTTGGTGACAAGAGTATTCTTTAGTATTCAATCTTAAAGCTACCTCATGTAAAGATTTTCATTTTAACAAAAGAATAGCAATACATTGCTGAATTGTTTGATCAGGATTACTGACACATCAGTCAATGTGTATAAACAAAACAAACCAGCTATTCATGAAGTTGCCCAAATATGTGCACTGAAATAACCTATGGCATGGACTCTTTCTGCATCCAGTGGTGGTTTCTCATCAACATTGCATTAACTAAACCAAACTGACAAATAAGTTAATGTACTGTAATCTCCAAAATGTTAGCAGGGAAAGATTTCAGAAGATCTTAAATCTCAATTGAGAAAGCATTGAACAGAGAATTTGTCTTTAAAGGTATAGCCATCCTGCGGAAAGTTTGTTATTTGAACTCAAAAACACCGCTCCTTTCAACAGCCCTCCCTTCTGAGGGCTGCTCCCTCAGAAACACCACCTCATATTTTGGAAATGCTTTGCAAATGATAGATATTGTTGTGTTCCTATGTATGGACTACGGAGCCAGCGCTGTGTAGAAGTAAACCTATCGAATTGTTTGTTCAGCACGCACAGAGAATGCTAAGCTAACATACTGCAAGGAGATATTTGGTGAATTTGACAAAAAGTATATTATCTTACAATCCGTTTCTACACGTTTAATGCTGGTTTGCCATTTATAAAACACATGGGAGTGAACATGACAATGACCAGTTAGAAACTGAATAACATTATTGCTAACATAAATATATTCTACTCCAGCTTTATAGCACGGACTGATCCGAAAAATAACTGGGCTTGTTATCTACTTATTGCGGTATTTTAACTGGGCTTAATATGAAGTTAGGTAAATATGTCTTTGTACAGCATGTGCCAGTTCAAATTAAATTGAATCAGCAAACACAGGGAACTGTCTATACAGTATTTTGTATATGCTCAGCATCCAATCAATATTGTGTAAGTATTTGTGATACTGTAGATGTATTGCAGACTAATATGATTCATTTAATTGTTATCTTACATTAATATCATTGTTACACATACAATTGACATTTTACTGTATAAACTACAGTAATGCATAATACTCAGTTCAACTACATTATGCTCCATATACTCAGATTGAGAAGGTCTGAGTTACAATGTCAGTATTGGTGGTATGGCATCTTGTGCAGTAACACATAACTAGTGTATGTTCTGCCCTGCCAAAGTAGTTCCAAAATATCAAGGCTACAGTAGATACAGCACAATGCAACATAAACAACCAAATCTCTCCCAGCAGGAAACTCATTCCAAAAACCTTCCTTGCTAATGCAACATCTTCCAAAACAAGCTGCCATAATAATACTGTACTGCAGATGCACCAAAAAGGCAGGTCAATCTGACTTTCATTACTGTGCTTCACATACAGTGTGCAGTAAATAAGTCAAATACTTTGTATAATACATTATGTACAAAAGCATCAATATGCAAATATGTTCATATGGATTAAATATTGTACAATAACATTCTGTGTGCGCAATAATCTAGGTAGAATGCAGACTCTGTACAAAACTATAGAAGTATTTACCAGAGAGACACAACAAGGGATCTCTTTAACATACATTTGAGATATACATTCATATATTAATGCATAATATTTTGGGATTACTGAATAATGATGGGCTACTATCAATAAAAAGGAATCTTAGAAAATAATTAAATCAATGGCTATTACTGGAATGTAAAGGTTTAGCGTTAGCGCATACTAACATTATTATAGACAAACACAAATTTGGTGATATTAATTAACTCATTGGTGTGTGTTTGGGTATAATATATTAGACATAATCTGATTGGTTCTGAGCAGAGCCAAACAATCAAATACATTTTTTAAAGGGTTAAAGTACACCGGTGAAAATGAATGACCAGAGGCAGATCACTTTCAATGGGTTTTCTGGTTAACACCCTACATGCCCCTTAGACAATAAAGCAATTGTAAAGGAAGCCAAGTATAAATGCCGTTATAAACATAGAAACATATAAAACGAGATGCAACAGTGATGATCAGGAGGATACTTCAATGAAACATTCCCTCTCAGATGTTCCGAACTGACTGGAATGTGTTCTCAGGGTATACCTGCTGTACCACTGTCCAAAAAGTAACATTTTCACAAAAGGCCATAAAAGAAAAAGAAGAAAGGTGGTCAAAACGTTTCAGAGGAAATGGAAGACATTTTTGTTTTGCCTCCTCAGGACAGACTGGAAGCAGTGTAAGGAAGGCAGATGGAAACATGAATTATCCTCCTCCAGATCTGGGAAGACAAGAAAAAGAGGAACCAAAGAAAGAGTAAGGAAGACGACAGGTAGAAAATACAAAGACATGAAGACATAACTGAATATTGCTAAATCACAACACACACAAATCAACATTTCCAAAGTGAACATTTATTGCCTCAAATGAGCATTACAACGTTAGCATGGTGTGATATGGCTTGCAAAAGGACACGGTAGCAGCTATGACTTTTAAATGGCTGCATGGAGGTAGGCAGAGAGGAGCTTTGGTTCTGCTACAAACTATTACAAGGCAGGTGATAACCACATGGTTAATGTCACACACTCAAATGCATCCAGACCTGCTGTAGACCTCAGCTGGCTTGGAGCTGCTATATAGGGCACAGTATGTCTGTTTGAAAATGACGTTGAGGATATTTAGTGGATTAACTAGGGGCAGATTATGTCCGTTAACTGTTGTGTAAGTGAACACTATTATATGGAGTTGGGGACTGAGAGCTGGTGACTAGTGGTGGACAAACCAGGCACATAAAGTAAACAACCATGATCCACCTGCCCCTGCAGGACATCTGTGGTAGTACACCGATTAGGGCAAATTAACTAGTTCTTTAATTTCTGGGCCTTGATGGCATTAGACAAGCATGGTGTGGGGGTGATGTGAGCTGACAGCCTGAGATGCTCAGACATTGGCCTACTGGACATCATCATACCTTCCTCTCCGGATGTTCCTGGATCCAGAAGGGCAGTGCAGGAATAGGATGAAAAGACATATCAATTAGCTAGAGCAAATAGGCTAATAGCACATTTGCATGAAAGAAATAGTTACAAACCAAAAATATGCATGCATGCAAGAAACATTGACGTTTTATTATTATTTAAGGAAGTAAATCATTGTTTTGTAGGTTAATAATAAAATAAAGACACAAATGTTCATTTTTGACAACAGATTACATCCAAGCTGATTGTTGGCGTTAAAAATAAGACCAACGCCATCTATGCTCAGTCAACACATAAAAAATATATAAAATAAAGTATTAAAACATGTCCCCCAACCATGGGTGTTTTTAGACACTTTTTAGGGGTGTTAAAATTATTTTCAGTTTTGTACATATATATAATTTTTGATTTGAGTTTCAGCCCTTAAACGTTGCATTTTGCAAATTTACACACACAGGTGAAAATTTCGGGGGGTTATTTGAAAGCAATACAGAATGCTTGAGACCCTTATTGCATTATATTTCATTATATTTTAAATAGTCACCTCTTCCATAATTCTGTATTTTGCTTTACATAGAGACATTTCCACCAGAACTTGGTGCATAAAAGGCACAAATTTGTGTCTAGATATTCACAAGAATGCAGGAAATTGTAGTGTTAGTGCTAAAAATGTCCTCACCTATGTTTAGACAGGATTTACGTCATTGCCAATGCAAACATAGAAACATATTAATTATGGTTTATTATTGATTGATAGGCCTACAGGGACAATTGTCATTTAGACGTCTTTGTATGTAGGCCTATACAGATCACATTCTCATTAGGGGCTGAGCACCCCTAAAGGAATCGCCCCCTGCCCCCAGCTCAAATAAAACATTTAAGGCTACAGCAATTATAGCACACTAGGTTTAGCAACTAACTCATATGGCTTCTGGCTGGAAGTTTGACGGGACAGCAAGCCACGTCACTAAAGTAACCACTCAGCAGTGACCTGTAGCCCTGTTTGTTAGCCGAGACAAACAGCAGGTATGCACGTGTGCGCTCACAAACACACACACACACACACACACACACACACACACACACACACACACACACACACACTTACTTAAATCCCCAGCCAGTTCCTCCTAGGACTATTGCTGCTAACAGGATTGCCCCTGCGATGGAGCCTATAATGATATTGGTACCACTGGGACCTGTAGGGGAGAGAATATGTTGAGTATGAGTTCCAATGAATCCTCTCCACAATGCATTTCCCATAGAAAAGAAACCAGTGTTGCAGATTCATGCTAAAAAGGTAAAATGGGTTGAATTAACGCTGGGTCCCACCACGTTCAGAGATGTCACCTTTGTATTTCTCGGGGCCGTCTGGTGGTGTGGGCTTGGGAATGGGGTCAAACACACTACAGTCCTTGCCTGTGAAGTCCGGGTCACAGATACACTTCACCTCGTTACTGCAGGTCTGGGGCAAACGACGCAGAGGTAAGCACAGGACCCACTACGTTTACGACAAAACCAGTGGTTCGTTCCATGCAGCTAATAACATACTATTACGTGGGCATGACAGACAGACAGACAGACGTGGACTGACACATGCATGCATCCCACTCCTCTCTACTCCTCCCCAGTTCATCACCTCACACATTATCTACCCTCCCTGCCTTACAGGCAAATGCAGTTGCATTTCAAAACATAAACAATAAGCAAGGGTGAGAACATAATGGCTTGTTGGCTAAGAATACTTTTTAATTACAAAAAAAACAAGACTCAGTGTTGCCATTCAAATGTCATATTCCCTGCCCCCAAACATAACACACGCTGCAAATAGAATTCCCTGACATCCCATTATTCAACCCAAAATAATAATCAAATTCCCTGACTTTCCTTGTCTGGAACAGACTTTAAATTCCACAATATTCCAGACAATAACCGATGTGAACCCTGAAGACTGAGCGTAACCACAAAAGGACCCGCCCGTCCCGGTGCCCACCCCGTGGTGGGAGCAGATGCGTGCGCTGGCCGAGCCGGGGCAGGTGCTGAGGTTGAAGGTGTTGACGGGCAGGCAGCGGCGCTCCAGGCACATCATGTTGGGCCCACACGGAGCACCATCCTCCACGTAGCCCACGTCTGAGCCGTCCTCCAGCACCACGTGGCCGCCCCTGGGCGGAGACAACAGCTGTTATGTGTTCTCTCTCTCTCTCTGTCTTACACTGTACAGGTGAGAGAATGGTTGCTATGCAACGGTGGTTGTGATGTGTTCTCTCTCTCGCTGGGATACAGGTGAGAAAATAGCTGTTAAGCAATTGATGTTGTGCTGTGCTGTTATTGCTGACATGCTCCCCGTTCAAAGAGCACCTGCATATTCTCTCTCATAGTCTTCCTCTGCGTCTATGTGAGGTACAGGTGTAGTGTGTTTGTGTCCAAGGTGCAGGCATGTGAGGGCTGTGAGAGTGACCTGCAGTCCAGGTATCTGTTCTGGTGGTACAGAGTGAGGCTGGTGATGTCTCCCTGCACCTCCCCAAACTGTGGCTTGGACGTGAGGTTGGTGCACAGCAAGAATCCACACAGGACGTCCCTGACAGCAGAGCGAGGGGAAGGGGTGTAGGTGAAAGGCAGACGGTCAATCAGGCAGACGGTCAACAGCTGACATGGGAAAATGTATGGAACTCTGGAAAACTTAACAACGTACTGCTTGTTGCAGGGCAACCATCCCTGGCTGCTGGACTCCCGACCACAGTTGCCTTTCTCTGTGCCCTCAGAGTTGAGTTTCTCATAGCACAGCCTGTCAGCTGAATCTGGGAACAGAGGTTGGAGCATGTCACACACTGTCCAATGGCCATAAATATATGTGTGTGTGTGTGTGTGTGTGTGTGTGTGTGTGTGTGTATTTAAGAATAAGAAGAATATTTAGTATTTATTTTGTATTTCTATGTTCTATGTTTTACATTTACACTATTACATTTTAAACAACGTGCAGTGGTCTCTTAATTATTTCAGAGACTTTATATTTATATATATATACATACAGTATACTGTATATACTGTATATACACAAAGTATATATTTCTCTACATACAGTATATACTGTATTTAGAAACCTGAATATTCTCTCTGTCTCCCTCTGTGTCTATGTGAGGTACAGGTGTGTGTTTGTGTCTGAGGTGCAAGCATGTGGAGCTGCCTGCCCATGTATACTACAACAGTGGTTCTTAACCCTGGTCCAATACATCTGACTCAAACTAATGAGTTGTTATCAATCTCTACGGAAGCCCAGATATCGAGCCGTTCATTAGAATCAGGTGTGTTGGAGCAGGGAAACCTCTGCAACATGACCAGGGTTGAGGACCACTGACCTAAAGTGTATGATACGTTCAGATACTGTATATACATGAGAGCTTTTAATGAATGACAAAACACTCATAATAACGTCAAGAAAGGAATGGTCAGTCAAACAGTCAATGTCAAATCCAGACGTACTGTAGCCCCATAGAGTCCTGCACTGGCCGTCTCTGGTCTTACAACGGCCCCCGTAACAACGACCCTGGCAACAAAAAAGAAGAATAGCGTGGCAAGGGGAATTTGTAGACAGGCAGAAATTGCGGAGGGGAATAAAAATAAGAAAGAATGTCTTGGCCTTACCGTGCCAGCATTGCACATGTAGCCATCCAGCTTGTGGACATTGTGAGGACACTGCAAGAAAGAGCAAACCGTGTCTTACAGAAGCACAATGTGGCAGCAATACATTCAAAACACGCCCTAGGTACAAGACAAGCAGACAAGCACCTTCTTGCTCACCTGGCTGGAGTCGCCGGCACAGGTCTCAGGAATGTCACAGTCATTTACGGCTTCCCTGCATGTCACCCCTCTCAGCTCATACTACCAGGCCCACAGCACGGAACAAGAGAGAGAGAGAGAGAGAGAGAGAGAGAGAGAGAGAGAGAGAGAGAGAGAGGGGAAGGATAAAGACAGGATAAGAGCACTGCCTTATAAGCACTGTTAAGTCACCTCTCAGAGTAGCAATCACCTCACCCTGCAGTCTCTACAGCACAGCCCGTTGCTGCACATTGCATCATGGGTAAGGGTACACTTCTTACAGCAGCCCCCTCCATTCTGGGAACATTCCTGTGGGCCAGAGGACACAGGAGATAGTCCGCTATAGTGAACTAGGATAACATTTAGATATGTTATCTTTATTTTATACTTTCTTTGTGCTGTTCTAAATATATTAATTTGTTATCAAGATTATTTCTTGAAATTATATTTTTCTGTCTTAAACAGTTTTCATTCTTGCATGAAACCTGTGTAGGAAATGCGTAACCATTAAGCAGAACGATTAAGAAAGTGACAAACAGTCAGTGTACTAACCACAATAGAGCCGCAGTCACATTCCTCCCCCACCTCTACAAAACCATTGCCACACTCTGGCGGGTCCAGCAGCTACCAAAACAACAATAGTTAATAGAAAAGCATGGTTCAATCCTAGCAGCCAGCTAAGAGAGAGAGAAAGAGAGAAAGAGTGTGAAACACCTTTAAAGATAGCTAGGCAGAATGTGATAGAGTAGGTAATCTAGGTAGCGTGTCATAATCACAAAAAACACTATCAGCGTGTTTCATTCATTTCTGCTAGCCCAAGTCCCCCATCCCCACCATCAACCCCTGCTGCTAAAGGCAGATGTATGGTTCTGCGTTGAAGCTGTGTTCCCTACAAAGCCTCCCTTCACTGATGTGTAATAAGCACCTTGGTGGGCTTGTTGAAGAGACAGCTTCCCCCGCCCTGCTGGAGGAAGCGCAGATACTCATCTATACTGCAGCGAGAAAACTTCCTGGGCAGGTAGTAGCTGGTGGCCAGACAACAGAAGACACACATTATTCAGATTCATTAATGCTCCTGGACTCACACAAGGAAATCACATCACACAGCTTGTCAATGCTTCCGTCTTTGTGGATGAGTTGTGCCTACCCTGTATCCTCCATGATGCAGCCCAACCATGGGTCTGGACACCTGCAATCACCTGAACATGCACACAAACACACACACACACACAAACAGACCTGCAAATGTCCATCTTGATTTAGGAGCATTGACAAGGCCATACATTTAATCATCACCACCTACTGTCAATGAACATCCAGTAACTGCAGAAGAAAATGCCGAATGTGTTCCGAACCAGACAAAAAAGCAACTACGCAATGCTGTACTGCAAACACATGGGGGCGTAGTTAGTCCAATTAAAAAAAGGATAATTCTGAAGCCATGGCTCAATTGCAATAGCCTGGCTCAGTCAAACTATTGCTGAGATTATATTCTGGAAACCCTGTTGGCTTTAGCGTTCACACAGCCCCTCTGGATGGCGTACCAATCAGCGGCCATGGGGGGGTGGCTAAGTGCAATGACGTTAAAGTCAATGCATTGTTTTGAAATGGTGGTAGAGCTAGATGAAGCGATAAAAAAAGTTATAGCCAATACCCATTGGTTAAAGGCTCCTCCAATTATTTCAAAATTAACCAGAGGTCTACGCCAATTAGGAAACAAAAACGGCAAACAATCCCTAATGGAGCGCGTCCAGACCTTATTCCTGAGGTGAATATTGGATCTGGTTACACCAGGCTACAACTGCAATGTGTTTGTTTGGCATGAAAACCTGCTCTCCTGCCCATCTCATGACCAGCTGAAATGATGAGTGCAGTGCACTATAATGTACACCAGGGGTGCTGCCGCTTAGAGCTATATGCATATACTTGCTGAGGGTCGCTCCCTGTTCCACATCATGCCAATGTTCTGGCCAAGGGTCTGACACAGTGTGATGGCCATGGGTCCCACGTTGCCATACTGCAACACAGGGTTTACACAATGCTTACTTCCATGTGGAACACACAGTGGTCTCTCTCTCTCTCTCTCTCTCTCTCTCTCTCTCTCTCTCTCTGTGTAGTCTTACCTCATTGATGCCCCCGCCCCTGGTGAGCGAGCAGATGCCCCCAATATAGGCCATCCCACTACGGCTGTTAGAAAATGTTCTTCCCCTATAGAGCATGCAGGGATAATTGTTTAGAAACTACTTAGGCATACACTATTAGATTAGACATATTTTTCAAGACCATTATTCTACACTGTGGATTTCATATTAACTTTAGGATTAGGAACTGTTTATGGCTGCAGGGGACAAATTATCTACTTATTTTTGTTGTATTTCTGTAGCTGACAAATAAAATTGGCCCAATGTTCCAGAAGCAAAGACTAAGAATATATATATTAATGAAAAGCAAATGTAGAACTGTTTCACTTTATGGATAATTAAGCTAATGCTCAAAGCTTCTCTATTTACAGTTTAGCTGATTTCTTTTCCCAAATAGGAACATGTTCAGGTGCATCTCAATAAATTAGAGTTAAAGTGAAATTTATATATACGGTATATCGTGGATTAATTACACACAAAGTGAAATAGTTCAAGCCTGTATATATTTTAATCTTGATGATTACGGTATACAGCTCATGAAAACCCCAAATTCAGTATCTATTATACTATCTACTGTATATTATTGAAATTACTGAACTTTTCCACAATATTCTAATGTATTGAGATGCACATGTATTTTGGATCTCAAAAAGTGGTAGGTTCACCAGAAAGGCTGTTGTCTAAATGTAACTGATAGGGGTGGGGGATTAAATCGATATCAGCATAGTATCACAATTTTTCCAATGGCAATACTGTATCGATACATGGTTGCCAAGTATCGCAATTTCATTATATAAACTGCACATGAGAATTTAACTTGGTGTATACAATATTTATGACATGTTCATGTCAGTTAGTCAACTTGACAATCACATTTTCAGCAATACAATTGATGTGAGATTAACAAACTGATTAACAAAGCTTTCCTTTGGGGACATCATTTGAAGTTGGAAAAATGAATACATTGCAAAATATCGCAGAATATCACAATATGGTTAAAATCGCAACAATATCGTATCGTGGCATAAGTATCATGATAATATCGTATCGTGGAGCCTCTGGTGATTCCCACCCATAGTAACTGACGGTGTCAAAGGGAAGCAAAGCCTCGGTCTTGAACCTACGAGAAGAGGTGCGCTGCATCGCTCGGCTCCTTCAAGCTCTCCTTCCGGTACTTCATGAAGTCACGCAAGGTGAGCAGGGGGTCATTCCCTATGACGACCATGTTGTGGGAGGACCAGGTCTCCATAGCAACCAGCACGATGCGGGTGTTGAGCTGCTCCTTGTAAATCTGGGCCACGTCAAACGAGGAACAGAAAATGGAACAACAATGAAACCTACCCCAGGGAGTAGAGAAGGCTAGAAGTTTTTAGAAACAACAAAGACAGTTTGTTGACTGTGAGCTTTTAGTTCAGAGTACAGTCTGAATGGAGGGTTCTCTCACCGCATCAGCCATGTTGACCACTGCTTTGGCAAAGTTCTTTGTCTGGGAGGCTGACCGACGGAGTTGGATGAACTGAGAGGAGACGGAAGGACTTAGAACTACAGCAAGCTGACCGTTTATTAGCGTCTGTAGCTCTACTGAATGCATGCTATGTAATATGTTAACTGTGTCGCCACCCACCAGATCGTGGTCATTCACCACCATTAACTCGATGTACTTGGTCTCTGTCTGAGCGGTGCTCTGGCCCCGCCGCACCTGAAGGGGTCAAGAGAAAGCCACAATGACCTCGTCTGCTGTCGTAATGACCTTCACCTGCCCAGGTTAAAGGTCAAATAAGCGCACGTGCTGGTGAAGCCATTCTTCACACCGAGACGCTGATGCAGGTGAAACTGAAGAACCTGTGTCCTTGACAGGGCACCACAACTTGGGACAGCAACGCGCTCATTCATTCATTGCCAGAATATTGCCTGCCGTGCGCCTGGAAAAGCATATTGCTTTACCTGTGTCCGATTACCTCCAGGGACTCTCTGGGTCCTAACATGAAAGCCAAGACGTCTGAGATAGGCTAGAGCTGGAGATATGACATTGGTTGGGTTTCACTGCTTTGTAAAACACAGCTTGTGTTTGTGTAGGCTATGTGATTTTGTTGGCTGGAACTGTTGCAATGTGTTCCAAGTCTGTGTGCACTCACTTTTGTGTGTACTATGTTGTGTGTACTGTTTACATCCTAATTGTTTTTTTATTTGTTTTTTTAATATATGCTTTGTTTGTTTGTCAGCTCTTCTTTAAAGCCCCTGCAAATGCATCTGTTTTGAGTTATTTTTGAGTTGGGCGGAGCTATGTAGCGCAGTTGCTGAGGTCAGCAAACACAGTCCTGGACAAACAGGTGGACACGCCCACACAGTCCAGAGGAGAGGCCTAACTCGCCAAAGACCTTTAATGACGGACAGGGCCTTCAAGGTCTCCAATGTAGACCTTTCTAGTAGGTATCATACTGTATAACCTTGAAACAAGTAGTACAGTATTGTGTGCATTATATGTGTCAAAGTAAAGAAACAACCCCAAAAATAATAAATCATCTTTGCTTCACCTGAAGGGGTGACATGGCCTCGCGGCACACCACTGTATTTGAGGGAACAAACCTGTCTTTTAGAACGCCGCAGACCTCCAGTAGAGACAGGCTGGTCTCGGTCAGACTTAGTGTCTCTGACCTCCGTTGCTCCGTCCAGCTCACTGTCCTCTCCACCGTCTGCCAGGGTGCTGTTTACTGAGCAACCTGGGACACACAGATGGTCGAGAGAGGGAGAGAGAGAGAGAGATGGAGGGAGGGCAAGAGGGAGAGAGAGAGTGAGAGATGGAGAGAGGGTGAGAGAGGGTGGGAGCGGTAGAGAGAGAGAGAGAGAGAGAGGGAGGGTGAGAGAGAGAGAGAGAGAGGGGGGGGGGGAAGGAGAGAGAGGGTGAGAGAGAGGGAGAGGCAGCCATGTGTTACAGTCCACTCCTCTGCAGTAGGGATCAATAATTAGAGGGTGGTGAGAGCCGTAGACTGGGGCCAGATGGGAAGGGTAAAAAAGGGAGAGCGGCGGCGGGATTGAATGACAGGAAGGAGAAACAGCAAGGTAGAGGGCGCAGAACTGGGAGGGAAGGGCGAGGAGGCGCCATGTGAGAGGAGGTGATTTGGTACGAGGAAGGGGAGCAGGAAGATAAAACCTGAGAGGAGACTGTCTGGGTGTTCTCTCACCTGGACAGTCACGGAGGAGCAGGTCCACATCAGGCATGCGATAGACCACATGGTCCACCTGGTCCACCTGAAGAGCGTTGGGGGGGGGGGGAGAGTACCAGACACGACGGCAAGAGACACAGACAGACAGACAGACAGACAGACAGGCAGACAGACAGGCAGACACGCAGACAGAGAGTAAGTGTATTTATGCATGTCTTGTGCTTGTCGTCTCAGCGATGGCTTCGACGACAAGAAAATTGTTGCTGTCGCACTCAGCCTTCTTTTATAAACCCTATTCAGAGAAACGATGATTCATCACAACGGTGTGCGGTTTTATCATACAAAATGACAGCTTGTTTTGTGTTATTCTTTTTAAATACATAACATGAATACATTTCCACACGTCTGTGAAGACTGGAATGCACCGCCTTTGTAATGATGACTTCTCTTTTGAATCAGGAATAACATAAACCTGACGCAGAAAAATGAGTAAGAGTTGTAATATACAGTACTGTATAAGGGTATAACTATACAGCATGTGAAGCAGGACAATGCTACACAATATCATACATACTGTATGTGTACGCCCTGAACTCGCTACTGTGTTTAAGACACACTGCTCAGAGGTGTTAAGGCAACCCCGGAACACTGATGCTGAAATTGTGTTCTATGTTTGTGTGCCATGTTTTGCATGAGCTTCAACAAGTCATTTTACAGCGCATTATTCTTCTTCCTACATAGCCAATAATGACCTTGCTGAACAAAAGAGAAATGCGCTAGCAGGTCAAGAGAAACGCAATTCCATAAAATGACAGGTCCTGCGAGGCAGCTTGCCCATCCGTAGTGGTAAAGTGCTAATGCATAATTTATCAATCATTGGCGCACTGCAAGACAAGAAGAATATGAAAATGACTCATCTGGGGGGGGAAGGGGGGGGGGGGGGGGGGATAAACCGTAATGGGGGGTAAAGTGCAGCATCTCACACTATAACTGTAGAGACCTACACCTCCTCTCTTCCTTTTGAATGTGTTCTTCCTAGAAGGCGATTATCTTTAAAGGAATACTTGGAGAAACCTGAACGTTATTGCATCCGTCCAATTCTATTTCTATGCCGTCCGCCTTGCAATCATCCCAGTCTCCCTCTCTCTCTTATTCTGCTGTTGGGGGATTATGTATCAACCCAATATTTTCCATGCGGCCACACGTAGATAGAATAACACCGCCTGTTCTGCCAGTAAGTCATGAGAGAGATAGACGAGACATTTAATGGAAAGGGGGGAGTTAGCATGGGTGGGGTTGCGAGGTATAATCCACTTATTTTTGGGGCAAGGAGTCAAAACAATTAACTACAGCTTCAGGTACTATCCCATTGCCTAGCCTGTAATATAGATTTAGTTAATACTGGACATATGATGGGTGGCATGGTGGGACATGTCGTTTTTATAAGAAATGTGTTACTATACCAGTCTTGCTCACCTCTCCATGATCAGAAAGAACTGGCTCTATCCCGTATGAGAAATTTCCATCAGAAAACATCCCCCTGCCAAAGACAGACATAACACAAAGGTTAATAGATGCAGTGCAGCATTTGTGGTAAAATGTTAACTTTTAAACTGATATTGAATTGGGAGACAATTGTATTGTATTGTAATATTGAAAAATGGGAGATGAATGTATGAGTGCACTAACAGCAGAAAGAGACGATAACTGACACCGTTTACTGACCCAACTGACAGAAGTGTTTGAATGTGCCACGATGAGCCACAAATAGCAAAGAGTACTTTCAAAGTAACAAGAAATGTACTATTGTTGACCAGGCATTATTAGTAGTAGTATTACTTAACACAATCTTCAGGTCTTGAATAGGTTTCAAATTTCCTGGGTCATCACAGTTACTCAGCACAAACGTGTGTTTTTTCAGCTCTTGTGCGTGTATCTACACGTATAGTATTAGTAAATCAACTCACTGCCTGAAAAGCATTCAACGTAGTAGTAACACACAGTAGCCGTGAGCTTCTGTGTAATCAACTGAGGTGGCTCAGGTGGTCCGGGGGGGGGGGGGGGTTACACCTTAGGTCAACTCACCGTAGGCCGTGGCAGGTGGACAGAGCAGCCCAGGAGCCTGGAGACCCCCGCACACTCCCGTGGTAGTAGCAGTGTTCACCTCCCTGGACACACACACATGAATAGTCTGTGGTGACGAGCAGGGGGGAAAGCAGCAAATTTTCCATAAATGTGCATGAGTCGTGCATGAGACGGCGAACCCTCCGCCATCTCTGTCTCGAGTTTGGCCCGCTATCGGAAAATGAAATCCACACTCAAGTGTGGCACGCTCCGTAGGCCTCTTATTACACACAGTGCACATACAGTATTCCAGTCAGCTTCAGGTCCATAAATGACCTATTAGGTCAGTGTGCGATATCGCTAGGGCCTATCAGTGACTATTGTACACACTCGCCAGTCCTGCCACAAAGAAAGTCTACACCAACACCCGCTGGTTGGGTACTAGGCAAGTCAATAGCGGGAAAAGGCTGTGCGCGTTTGTGCTTGTGTAATATGAGGCAGGTTACGGAGCAAACACAGAAACTTGTTAGTGTCTCACTGATAACAAATATGTGCGTGCGTGTGCGTGCCGACTGCATTTTGAGGATAGGGTTAACGTACTCCGACTAGCCAAGCGTTAAACTTTCTTACTCACGAGTTACTCACGTAGCAGCCTTACACAATACTTAAGATTGGATTACAGGATTAAACTCTTGATAAACAATTGTAAGGCACAGTAAAGGAAGAGGGCATAAAAGTGACATGTTACAGAATGTTGAGCAGACTGTAATTTTAGGGGGTATTATGAGTGTGAGCTCTTGGAACTAACATAGTGTGCAGCTATTGGTGCGGGACGGTCTGTATCAGGTATTGGCAGTGAAGTGAATCTGCTAATATCTGCTATGGCTGACAGACCAAAAAGAAAAGAGATACTCAACTATGTTTCAGTCAAGCAAGCAGCGAGCTGCAGCTGTCATTCAGTGCTATGCTGTGGCAACCTGTACTCTGAAGACAGAGCTGGACCCAGCTGTGAGCATTTCAGCCCAAACATGAAAGACCTCTCTGCAAACAACAACAGTGTGTGGAATGCTGGCCCAGATGCTGGTCCAGATGCACTGATCATATGAAAACAATCGATGTCAGATTGCATTTTTAAATCACACGGAAGGCAGAGAGAACAGATTTAGACCACACTGGCTTGGTCAGGCTAGTACTAGTTTGCGTTTAGGAATAAAAATCGATCATATCAAAAACAACAATGCAGGAATGTCTAGTCCCGTCTGCTCTAATGATTAGCTGTGAATCAATGTTTCATCCCAATGGTTTGTGGACGCACTTTGCTATGTGGTGAAGGGGAGCTATGAATCACTTTCTCAATGTGATTGTGGGTTAAAAAGTTTGAGAACTGTTCTTCTTCCTATCCAGCTATTGAGGTGTTAAAAGGTCATGAAGTTTATCTAGCTATAGACTCATGTTTTCCCTCTGTGAGCCGAGAAAGAGTTTCAAACCAAACTGTAAGGCAGCCCACAGCACTTAGGCAGGGGCGGGATATAAATAAATAAAAGGCAGGATTACAAGGCTAAGTGGAGGAAATCTAATTGGCCGACATGGCATGCAGGCTATCTGTAGCTGGGTGAGTGTCCTTTACAGCGTTGGTGAACAATTCATTGCCCAAAACCCCCCCCCCCCCCCTTCCTCACACACACACACACACACAATAGGAAAGTAATGCAGTAACTGCAGTACCTATAGTTGAGGCAACACAAAAACAACTAAAGAAGAATGTTGCTAATTGGAGAACTTTTGGAATTACACTTTAATCATTAAGACACTCTCATTGAAAGAGACCAGGGCGCGTTGGACATTCGGTTGGGAGTGGACCATCCTGAGTCAAAACACTGTATGCTCATAAGCCTGCATAGCCATACAGGTACATCCAGACGACAGTAAACATTCACACTCAGCAGAAGCGTTAAACATTGATGAAACATTAGCAGCTCTGACCACATAGAGCGTAGCAGGGTAACATGTCTGGGCATTGACTCAGCATTGTCTATACAGCGTAATGGAGATAAGAGAGAGGCCATAGGTAAGACAATGAAGACAAGGGAGCTCTGGAGATTAATTTAATATTTGGCCTGAAGAGCACATTATATAGTGCAACTAATGACCACCATTTGTGTATTTATAATACTGATGCAGACATTTAGTTTATTATGTAGAAACTCACGAGGACAACAGGGTGTCTAACACACAGCATGACGTCCAAATCTGATTTATTTCAAGATACTGTATATATCTGCATGAATTTGATTTTGTGAAGGCACTATGCAGCAAATAAAGGACTTTTGTTTCACAAAGTAGCATTGTAAAATAATGTTATTACATGTTAGTTTATGCACATGTATTGCACATTCGTGATACTTAAAATGTGCTATAGCTCTGCACATCTAAGCAGCTAGTTGTGACGTGATATTATAGCCGTCAAGTGAGACATTTCTGCTTCCTGTTGTTCCTTGAGTGTCTCAGCACCAGCTGGTGAACTACCATTTAGCACTGCAATTCTAGATAATGTTTTTCTTCTAAATGCAGGTTCCTCGCTAAAAAGATGATTAAATATGTATCTACAGCTACCAGCTCCATTTTCTGAAGAATGGGGGTCCAGTTTAAAGCCGTGCAGATGAATGTGTCGTCTCGAGTCCCCAAAAACTATTTTTAGGGACACGAGACTGCATGAATTGATAAGTTGATAAATGCACCTTCTCTGACAGTGTGTAAGAGTGTGTAATGACGTGCACACCAAGATGATAACAGAACATTTGCTCAACGTCGACGGGAGATGCACAGCATACTGGGAAGTGACACAAGATGTATGTATAGCAGTAACACGTTATAAACGCATTCCGTCCACATTCATTAAGTCCCACATTCAGCTGAGATTCTATCCATACAAGCTACTGTAGTTGGCAGCTCAATGGAATGGCCTGCATCCAGGGGAGACCAATAAAAAAGGTGTCAGATAGATTTACAGCTTGGTCAGTAAAGATAAATAAATCAGCATGGAAATGAGAGGGGGTATTATTTATTTATTTGTGTGTGCGTGTAAGGCTTTTAATGCTTAAATAATTGGCATCTATGCACAAGAACTGTAGTGTCCATAGATGAGTGTGTAATATATCACGTGTATACTAAACTTATTTGAGTACTGTACATTTTGAAGATGGTAGCACACAATACAATCTGTGTGTAAGTGCGATTTTGCAAAGCTAGCCCACAATAAGGTTTACGATGACTAAATATCATTTTAAATATCATTATACTGTCATTATATGTCATTATACTGTTATTAGTGTATTTCAACATTACAAACTATAAATTCATAAATATTGTACTATAATTGGTCAATTTTGATTATTGACTATCAGAATATGTCAATATGTCTTAACAATAGTATATATATATATTTTTTTTTAATCATAGCAATTGCTATTATAACTTTTTATTTTGAAATAGTTGTACCAATGCAGATTGGTCAAAGGCTATCAAATAGTTAAAATGATCCAGAGGCAAACACCCAATAGGATGCAACACTTCTCAACAAAGTGAATGTGCGTACATGCAGGTATAGCCGCATGTGTGTCTCCTATACAGTAGTGAATGCATCCAGCTAATCCCACCAGCACCAGTGCCTAAGTCTCTATTCATCATTCCAGACCAGGCCTCCTTCTCTTTTCTCTGACAACAAGTCGTCTTTACTCTGCTGCTGACTGCGGGTAGCCATGGGAACCGTCTAACTGATTGGTCAGGTGGCCATAGAGAAAGAGAGACCGGGAAGAGCAAAAAAGTAAAGAAATAACCATTGAAAGTGTTTGAGATTGAAAGAGACAGATTGGCCACGTTTTTCTTTTTGAAAGCATATAATCAGTGGTTAAAGGTACACTGTGATTGTGAAGTGCATTTTCTTCCCCAGTGTGTTTTTAAACACAGCTCCACATTAGTTAAAGGAACATAGTGATTTACACACGGAGCATTTGATCACTGAATAATATAATATACAGTATTAATGTCCTAAACCCTATTACGCAAGGCTAGAGTGCAATGCAAATGCAAATTAAGGCTGGCAACGGAAGAGTACTCTGACTCGGCATAATAGATGGGAGTGTGCAATCTGGCCTACTTACACACCTGTGCAGGGGTTTATATGCCCTACCGTGTTCTGAAGCGATCGGCCTTCCTCGTCAAAGTGGCGCTCCACATAGTCTGAAGACATTAGATTGCTAAGGAGACACATAAACAAAAGCAAATGACCATCTGGATCTGTTTCAAAGTGTGTCCCTTCATTCAGTCATTTCTCAATCCAAGTAGGTAAATGAGATCCTGATTTGATTTGATTTCTCGGTTTGCTCTCTACCGGATTCCATGTGAATGCAGAAAAAGCCTGCAGTGAGTCTATTGCCCACCCTACGTGTGTGTGTGTGTGTTTGTGTGTGTGCGCGCATGTGCGCACGTGTGTTCATTTGGATATGTATGTGTGTGTGTGTGTGTGTAAAGCCCCGCCACACACATGCACAAACAGATTTTGACATATTCATGATGATTTAAAGATGCATTCCATTTGAGTACTTACTGGTTGAGTTCCATGTCAAGGATGAAAGCTGTGCCAAAGGCCTCCACTAGGAAACTGCTCTGGGCTAAATGGACAGGCTGGAAAGTGGAAGGATAGAAAGATTGCAAAGAAGTTAACTTTTTTGAGTTGTGTGGTGTCTGTTGTGTTGTCTGAAGGGAACTGAAATAACTGGACTAATTCTGAAATGATCTATCATTTATGTAACGAATAATCTGATATATCCTCCCACTCAAATAGCCAATCATTTTCAGCCAAATTATCAGTCAAAAGTGCAACTTCAATTAAAACAGAATGTTTAGCTTGAAGAGATAAGATTTACAAATGTATTGAAAAGTGGAATGGCATTTCATTTCTACAGTAACCTTATATTATTTATAGTTCATATTCAAGTCTAATCTTTACCAGTTGTCTTTTACATTTTCTTGTGTTATTCCAGTTCAGTCAGACTGTTCGTCTAGTGCAAAAACAGAGCAGTAGGCTACTGTATTTAACATTGGCTTTAATTCCCCTGAACAGCCAGCAGTAGGAACTCAGCCTCGCGAGACCATCCTGATCTCGCAAGCTTCAGTTTAATTTCGCCGTGACAACAATTCCTCTGGCATGTCAGGTTAGTATAGAAATTACCTTTTTACAGAAATAACATGATGGCAAACATGTATACACAATACATACTGTATACTATAATTCAAATGAAATACAAAAGGATAATACATGTAAGACCCATAATAACATGATAACTGATGGCTGGGATGCAGGCGGACTGGACTAGCGTGGCCTGTCTGAACTAACACAATGCTTGACTCCATGCAATAAATGAGAGCAATAACCAGTACCTCCATACAGCTCAGTTCAGTTCATTTTGATTGAACATACAGTACATCCAGAACATATATGCACTGCAACTTATTTCCATATTTATACATAGCAATTTCAGTGACACTATACCCTACTGAGTAATTACCAATTTGTCCATAATGTAAATTAATAATAACTCTATTCCATCCCATTGTTAGATACATATCTGCAAACCGGATTCTGGTGTCTGTAACCTGTTGAACTTCACGCACAATGTATGATACTGATTCAAATTAAACACTTAAAAAGGTATAGTTCTGGAGAAAGCTTGTTGATATTTGAGCTCTATTAAAATAAAAACACCTCTCCCTTCAAGGTCACAGGGTGCTCCCTCAGAAGCTCCACCCCACACATGGGAAACTCTTGGCCAATGCAAGGATATTGCTTTCTGGTGCAGTCTGCACCACATTGTTTGTGTTCTCATTTAAAAAGGCAGGCGTGTGTAGTAACACTAGATAATGTTTCAGCATGGACACAGAATGGGTAGGTAGTGGACCGCAAGTAGATATTGGCAGAATTTGAACAAACCTGTATAAATATACATCCTAATCTGTTTTTGTGTGCATGGTAGGGCGGAGCTGTTATCCACCACTTTCAGATGAATGCCCACAAATCTAATTGGCTCTTTGAGGTCATTTTAAAACCTCAAAACGCCTAAAACTTTCAACTGTCAACAGAACGGCACAAATGACTCACCACAGACAGGTAGTGTGGGTCGCCATGTTTGCGCTAGACATCCTAACCCAGTGACACTATAATTGTTGGCATATAGTGTAGCTCAAGGTCAGACCTGTGCCTTATCCACTGACTGGCTTGACAGACATTATTAATAGCATGTAGTAACAAGAGAGGTAAGTTGGAGGTGTGAAATATAATCTAAATTGGCTACCAAATGGGGTTGCCCTGTGGCTTGGTTGTGACAAATGTTGTCTTTACTCTGGTGGAAAACATTGTCTTCTTGACAGGCTCTAAACACTAGTCACTAGTACTAGTACCATGTACATGTACGTGTGTGTACGCGTATATGTGTGCGCATGCGTGCATGCCTGCATGCAGGGGTTCCATAGTGTTCTAAACATCAGTTCAACTTGAAGGAAGAACACCTTCCTTTCAAAGTCATCTCATTGATCTCAAACTTAAAAACACATTTTGATAGCTATGACACTGGCCGTTGAAATATCATGCTTTAAAAGCTCAATTGTGTTGAGGGTTTGAAACATCAAAATATCCCAAATAATTAAAGTTCTATGGTCTTAAAGGAATCGCAGCAATTAAACATTGCCGTGCCGTAATTTGTTTGTATGACAGACCGCATTTATCATTCATAATGGGTTATATTGTTCTGTATTGACGCAAAGCTCTCACCTGCACTCTGTCCGTGTAGTTTTTAACACGCGTGTCCAAGTGAGTGTTAACCAGCTCGTCGAGAGAGTCGATCTGTTGCAGGAGCCGCTTGGGCTGAACGACCTCTTCTGCGGAAAACAACTGTTCCTCCCGTACTCCCCATTGCCAGATGCTTTCTTCCCGCCTCACACTAAAATCTACAGCTGGGCATATTATGTTAGAAATAGATTGGAAATGTAAGCACTAAAATGTGTCTACAGTAGCCTAAATATATAACGTCTTGAGAAACAATATGCTATACTGAGTTGGACTACTTGTTCTCGAATAGATAACCATCAAAGCAGATTCACTAACTGAAACCTGTGTAAATACAGATCAGACGGAGGGGTCCATATTCTGTAGTCAGTGCAAGTCAAAACTTGGTTGTCAAATGGAACACTATTTGTCCTAGAATCCAGTATCGAGATTAAAACCCAGTGCGCCCTTATCTCTTTCCCACGAATCTCATCACTTACCCGCTACAGCACACCGTACGATGACTGCAGCGAACAGCAGGCATCGCATAGCCAGCATGATGCTCACATAGTCCCGGTGATTTTCTCGGAACGACGCCGTGTAACGAACTGACAGAGTCGGGCGTGCTGTTAAGACAGCTGTTGACAGTGATAAACGGAGCAACAGAGTCCCTTTAATAAACACGATGCCCGCATCTCTCGTCCACCCTTTCGAGCACACCGATGCAAATAATAAAAGCTCGTTTCGACTACAGGGGACAAGCGCTGAGAAGACCTAGCCTACGCCATAGATCATTGGCCTGCTGCTATTCTTGCTTGAAGGCAGTGAGGCTGCGCGAGTAATTGTGCCACATAATTGCAATACTGAATACGGATATTGCGGGCAAATCGGCGATGAGTAGAACACGTGGCTTTTGATGTGCAGAGCTTCTCCTGACACACTGATCCATATAAGACACTTGGAACGCACAAGGTTCACAAGCAGTGATGCTCGCTTGTCTTGATCTTGTCTTTCATACTATGAGGTAATGTTCTTGTTGCACCTTCATATAGCCTATACTATACCTACCGTAGCCTACACCCTATGTCTCTAACTGGAATTTAACTCAAATCCACGTTTTCAAATATTATTAATTTAGCTACAGTCAATTTATAGACTAATATGATGCATTGTTTGGGGAACGTCACTCAAAAGCAAATCCTTACATGGCCCAATTGTTCTTAACAGGTAATTTAAACGCATAACATGTAATACGCTAATTAAAATGTATATTAAATATATGCAATAAGAAATGTCTTCCATCTTGCTAATAGTTATAGGCTATGCCTAATAATTCACTCTTATAAGAATTGATGAGAAAGAAAATCCTGAATAAAGGCTTGAATTAAAACAAGTTTAAAATAAATACAATAAAAGAAGATCAAATATTGTGCATCTCAGTTGGATAAGCCTGCACATCGAGCCAATGCTGCCCTTGACTACTCCCACTATGCATCAATAGTGCACACCTCCCTTTCCCTGTTAACATGCAGTCAGCTCTGCACAAAACATCACACCAAATGACATTTCAGTTGGTGTTTGAGCACCAAGAAATAAACCATAACAAGCCAAAGATATAAAGATAAAGCATATTTAAAACATTTATTTAAAATCATAAAACATTATATAAGTTTACACTTTGAGCTGCCTATTTATTGGCCTAAGTTAGTGAGAAATCACAGTTTCAGGCATTTATTTATTTACATGCTAAAGTGAGATTGTAGCTTTAAATGTTTACAGTCTGTTCAGGATAACACTAGTAGGATCAACAAGAGGATATACTGTCCCTGTAAGCGAGGAGTACATCAAGGACCAGGTTGCCATCATTTGACTCAAGTTACGCATGTGAAAAGGCTGAGCTGCAACACAGATGCATTATCATAACTCGTATGATAATTGGTTGTCTTATCCTACAAACATTGACAAGCAAACATGGAATGACCCCCTACTTGCTGCAGTCCACTGCAGCTAGCTGTATACTTCATAATGCTAGTCCTTAGGACCACCTTCAAAGAGGCACAGAAAGCCATTTGATATTAAAATCAGGCATGTATTTGGCTCAAAGTTGGTGTGGGTCCTTCAGTCTCCTAGCATTTAGCCTGTATGACCATCAACACTGTACGATTGGGCTCTGATCCAGACACAGCACTTTAGCTAATTGAGTAATGCCCCCTACAGTAAAACCTCATTAAATTCACAATACCATCATGTGTGCCTGACCGTAGCTGAAAGATTCAAGTGTGAGCGGCACACTAAATATGGGCGGGTGCTTGGCGCACAATAGGGACTGGTGGTGGTCCAGTGAAATAATAGCTTCCAAAAACAACTAAATGTAAAAAAAAATAAAAGGATGAACCCATTTTCATTAATCGACTTAAAAATAAACTCTTATGTACATACAATATAATAAAATATGGTATCTGCCCATGTTGGTTCTATCAAGTACATGATTACAAAAACAGATGTTTACCATGTCTTAAAAAATAAAATAATAAAAAACAAACACATTCAAGCCCGGTGTGACCATCAGCAAAATTTAGACTCTCTCTAGCAGCTTCTACCACTTCCACTTGCAGTCTCGTTACTCAGGTTTATGGCACGAGAGATCAATGCTGGACCTCAACTATTTGTACCACAGTTCTAGAAAACGCCGCAGAGTCCATTTCCTCCCCACACAGCGAGGGGGCCGGGGCCGAGGGCTGCAGGACAGAGTGCAGATGGGACTCATAGCTGGTGTCGTTCATCCAGGCACAGGGCCTCTGGAGGAGGTCCTGGTCGAGGTCACAGCACCCCCGAGTGGATGGGAGGGCAGCGGTTTGGGAAGGGCAGAGCCGAGACACCAGCTCGCAGTCCCAATCGGACTCGGAGGATGACGGTGAGAAAGTTGCCAGGTCTGGAACAAGAGCAGACTCAATGCTAACGCAGGAGAAAGTCTGAGAAAGTGAAGGGTTTTTATTGTTAAAAGGAAGATGAACAGATCCCGCGTTGGAGGACACTGGGCAGTAGAGTTGCTCTGCACCAGTAGTGCATCCAAAATGTGGAAGCATGTCAGCCATTGGATTTGGCAGTTGAGGCCAAATGTGTTCCTTTGGAACAAGGAAAAGGGTCTGATGATGTTGGGTTCCAGACCTTTCTACCGTGAATGCACTTGGCATCTTAAAATCATGCATGGTGGATATGGCATTTCGGTGAGCCTGTTCCACAGGTGGTATACAGTCAGCAGGGTTACACATGGGCACTCTGCATGCTATCTGGTTAAATAGTAAACTTGACTCAGAGGCAAGTTTGACTTCTGGTCTAACAGTCGATTTAAACTCGTGTATCACATGACCAGAACTGTTGCCACACAGCGACAGCATCCTATGCCTCTTGTTTGGCTTGAGGTCCGGGCTCGCTGACCGGCAGCGCTTCCTGGGGTTTGCTGTGATCGGCGCCTGATGTCGAGGTAGCGAGCGAGATCTTTGCGGTGCAGCCGCGGTCAACTCCAAGCTGTTGTTGTTGTTGGCACCTGCGAGTCCATTAGCAACTGACAAATGCTCCTTACACTTTTCGCTCGATATTACGCCCCACTGAGACAATACCTCCACACAATGCATTTCTGCGGCGACCGGGTCAACGCCGCACTCCGCTGTGACGTGGTTGTGGTCGAGGGACTGGAGCGGGAGCTCAGGGTGGAGGAGCGGAGGCTCTGGGTATGAGCTGTGGGGATCCGCGTGGTAAGGCTCTATGTCCTGAGGGCTGAGGACCGGGGGCAGGGAATAAGGGTCGGTTGAGGAGTCGGGGCGAGGGGAGAGGCACTGAGTGTTAGGGTGCCAGGCGGCCGGGCAGGCTGCGAGCGTCGGGGCGTCCGGGAGGGACCCGGCGGGCCTGGGAGAAAGGGGCTGGCTCGCCATGTTAGCAGCAGATGGAGCTGCGTTTGGGATGGGGGAGCAGACCGCTGCTCTGGAGGACAGAGGCTGTGTGGAGGGACTTGGGACCTGGGCGTTGAAGGATGCACCTTGGTGCAGCAGTGCCTGTATGGTATACTCCATCTCTGCGTCGCCGAGAGGCTCCAACTCAGGTGGACTGGGGTGATGCATGGGCAGGATGATGGGTAGGCTGGTAATCCGAGGGAAGACAAGTTATTAACTAGATAATTGCTGTACCATATGTATACCAGCCACCACTGAGGGTTAGTCTGGGGTAAATTCATCAGTACATACACTAGCTTCCTCATGGTTTGCTGTGTATCTTATGGACAAGAAAACAATCTTCTGATGGGCTTTGACCTCGCTTCATGTGCACAGCAAGTACCACATGCATGAACTAGTGAGCTTGGGAAGGTCAAATCTTGGATGGGGTTCTAATGTGTATTATACATGTATTACAACACATGCGCTCTCTTCATTCATTAATAAAAAGCATATCAAACTAATATTGTAATTAGAATAGTCAGCCTAAGTTCAAACTCTCACCTGTTCAGAGGTGCCTTAGACTGTTTTGTCACACCTGTGATGAATCCTGGCTGAATGTCAGCCACCAGCTGATCCAACACCATGTAGTTTGAGGCATTGTGCACAAACAGACGATGCTCTTCTGACTCCAAGTGCTGCCACAGATAACATACGCCAACGTGTAAATGGTCTGCAGGCACCGGCAAATAAGACGCCAACACAAAGCAACCAGCGCGTTACCTCCTCCTGGTTAGTGAAGGGTTGACGACAGCATTCGCAGTAGCCCCGGTCTTTTCTGCGTGGTCGCCAAGGCGAGGGGTTACAACCAACCGCTGTTTCAGCCGGGTCTTGGATGTTACTTGGAGTGTCATTTGTGTCCCTATAAGAAGAATAAACTTGTCAATAAACACAATGCAATGATACAAATGTTATAGAAATTAATCTGGGCGTGCCAACAGAACTAACCTGGCTTTATTTTCTGCCTCGTCTGTTAGCTTCTCAGGCTGTGGGGGTGGAGGGGGCTCAAAGGGACTGAACCGGCCCGAATAGAACAGACTGGGGAAGACCATAGACTGCATATGCAAGGGCTTGTATTTCCTGGTGATGCAGCAGGACAGGGGGATTTAGAATGCACAGCAATATTATGTGAAACCATAATGTCAACCATTGTAGCACAAGTCATAATAGAAATCAACGTAGTGGACATTTCCTGCCATTCCCTATTCAACTGGCAAAAGCTTAAGAGGATGCATATTGTTAGTACAGACTGAAGCAGACCCTTGGGGGTCTCGCATATAGCCGTTTCATATGTCACAGGTTCACTTACTAATAGCGTAGGGCAAGCCCTCAGCCAGGGCACTCTACTTAGGTAACATGACAGAGCCTCTCAAAACACCCGTTGGCACATGCAGGTCCTCTCCAGAACCATGCACCGGACCTGGCAAAGCTCAAGTGAAAGGGAAATAGTACCCCCAGCTTGAGTGCTGGGCCCCTGGGGAGCAGATTCACTAAGGGCACTTGTCACATTATCCAACAGAACACCCCCCCCCCGCCCCAAACAGGTTCAATTAAGAAAATCACATGGACTGAAACACAAGCCCACGGGGAGGCATGTACAGTAATGCCGGGGGTGGCCGCAGCCATTCCTGGTTGTTTAAGGGATTAGGACCTACTGTAAACAGTGGAAATCATCTTATATGATGCTAAATAAATATTAGGCTACTGAGGCAGGTGTAGGTCTACATCGTCCTCTATATGAGATTGGAAGTTATATTTTAGTTAAGAACACAAAATGAGATAAATAGGCTTGTTTTCCTGCATTAACAGACCCAGGCAGAGATCAGCGTGTGAGTTAACCTGGGGCCCAAACTGAGAAACACAGTAGTATCTTAAGCAGCAAAGCACATTTACCATGTTCTCAAAAGGTCCTAATGAAAGGTTTAACCACCTGTGTGTGCCAAGCTCATCGCACTGAGTGCGGGATTATACAGTATGTGGACGTTTCATGAATAGAGGTTGCAGAGATAACTCCCGATACATTGGGGGTGGGGTTGTTTAAAGAACAGTTTACAGGCATCTTTGAAGGACAGTCAGGTATTGTGGAACACCAAAAGTCCTGCGTCAGACTGTTGCACTCTATTTGCTGTATGTCGTCGTTATTATTATTATGATGAGTCAAGACAATGACGACAACAAGGTTATAAACACAACACACCTGCTTACATCCTCAACCTTCAGATATGGGGACCTCAGTGATGCAGCTGAGAAGAAACACATGGTGAGCATTAGCGAGTATACCGCAATTAAATCCAATAGAACCTGTGAACACACACACACACACACAGACACACACACTGACCTTTGACAACACGAGCAGCAGGTTTGTCGTAATTTCTCTGCAATTAAAAACAAAAAGTAATGTCTCATTAGCATTCAACAACAATTTAAATAAACTAAAATACTGAGTGGGGAAAAAATGATTTAATGGTTAAAAAGTTTTGCCAACTGCTTGTTTTTTTAATTATGTTAAGCTTAGCGTCTGTCGACTTTCCAATTCAAATTTAACATTTTGTAAACAAAAATAGAAGTTGCAATTATATTATATACCTCTGCCTTTTTATTTTTGGTGCTGAAGCTCTCTCTTGTCAACTGCTGCAGGTATACAAGAACATCTTAAATCTACATTAAGGAACAAATACCAGACGCCAACAAGTGTTAATTGTCCTGTGGTTCAGAAGCTTTGCAACTTCTGTGTGGTTACACAAACTGCTATTCAGCGCCTCAGTTACTGCTGCAACTAGCATGTAAGCATTCATATGGTGCCATCTGCTGCACATAGCTATTCAATGCACAATCACAAGACATGGAGTCATAATCCAGTCTTTTACACATTATGCAAGAATTTATGCACGGTTTATCTGAAGGATACCGTCCACAAACAAGATCTTCACTCCCCAGCAGCGGGCATTGGCCAAAACACTGCTCCCCTGCAAACGCTCCTGCAAGAACAGACCCACAAGTCACAGAAGGTTCAAGGAGGTGAGTCAACAAACTTGCTTATTGATGAACCACATGTGTGAATACTCACATTGTTGCGAATTGCCTTTTCAAGTAAGGCCTTCCCCCGACTGCCACAGCCCTGAGGGAAACATTGTAGCTGATTAGTCCCAGCTTCAAAAGGTTTAATCACATACAGACACACCGACCAAACTGGCTGATCGAATGCCATTGATTAATAATCAATACACTCAATACACACTATGATAAATGCTCTGCCACTTGAGTTACACCTTCTAGTGCTCATCTCTACAGAACACCCCCAAATACTCTCCCTGTTCACACACATACAGTAGTGTATCTAACAAACGATGAGCTGGAGTAGAAATGTGGAGTTCTTGGCTCGAACACAATTGAGGAGTGAATGTTTTTTATCTTACTATTGCGCCACTATCATGCACTTTCTATTTTAGGAGCAAGAAATTAGATGTATTAATTGACAGCTACTGATTGCTAAGAAGACTAATGACTACTTCTCCCCAGTTTCCAACCTACACATTTTCATGAGAGACATACAGTATTGTAGAGAACAAATGTGAAATACCACTGGTCTTGGAGTGGCCGTTCGCTGTCTGTCACTGAGGCCGTTCTCCCTCTGCCTAGCTAGAAGATGGGGCTCTCCATTTGTTCCATCTGACTCAGGTTTGTGATCTTCCACACACCGCTGTTGCTTCAGCCCCTCTGGGCTGCCAGTTACAACAAAGTTCACATCCTTGTGCAGGAAACTCTCAACGCTCTGTATAAGAAGAAGACACAATTTGTGTATTCAATGTATTCATTATACAGCAAATATACAACACAAACTTTCACAGGCACACATGCCACTTTGACATAAAATAATTAAATTAAACTCTCACGACATATGCCAGAGCTCATTGTGTTTTAGTGTACGTTGTAGAGGGTCTGCTCTCTACACAAAAGAGAGGGGATCGAGTCCCGGGTGGGGTAGACCCCGGTTACAAAAGCAATAGCTTACCCCTCCTAGCAGGTATATGGCCTCCACCAGCAGGGCCATGAAGCGCTTCTTTACATTATCAAGGTAGAATGTCTTCCCATGCAGCTTCCTTTCCCCAGTGGACACAGAGCCTAGGGTGCCTGCTCCCTCGGCTCTCTGTTGCTGTTGCATGACCTACACCCAGGTCAAGAGCTGTAAAGAAACGGCAGGATAGGTAGAGCAACACAAGACAACTGTGGCCAAAATAAAACGTGAAATGTATTACCGGTAACTATGGCAATTAATGACTTCCATCAATACAATTTATTAAATGTGCAATATTCTTACTCTTACATAATAACACAAACTGCACACAATACACAAACGTATCTATTTTTTTTAACAATGAATGTTGTACATTTGCCACAATGGACTATAGATTACCATGCATTTCATATTTTATAGTGGAAATCGTTAAATTAAGCAAAAACACGCAGTTGTTCCTATTTTGTTTTGTGAGACGTTAGACATAGGGTTAACCAAATGCGGTAGTATGCATGCATTTGAATTAATGCTGTATATCGTGTGGGAACATATGTATCTATTACGGTACATAACTACCCAATACCATATACGCTCATTATACAGTCAACTTACGCTTAAATGTATAAGGGAGGTACGGTAACCACCAAACAAGGCTTCGGGGTTTAGGAAACACAAAACAATAACTCGACATTAGCTGGCTAAGCTAACTTCAAACCTTCAACATAAAGTAGCCTAACGGAGCTACATTACATAAGATAGCGAATTGTCTGTCATTTGAATTTTCTGTCCTCATAACCGTGTTTCTAAACATTGTGTTATGATCTTACCTTTTATGTGGAAAATATATTAAATAAGCTTTTATTCAGAACTGCCCGCCGATTTATTTAAACACAATGTACGCCGAACGTAATATCCGGTTTAGTTACTGACTAGTAAGGGAAATTGTTGATCATGTATAATTTCCGTTATTGAATTAATTGAAGCCAGCGGCAGCGATTTCTTGCAGGCCGTAACAATTCACAATGTAATAACAATGAATCTAGCAATATATTGCAAAATAAGCAAGACGTGCGCCCTTTTTATTTTTATTAAACTTCTCCACAGAAGGCAAACACTGGCAGTGCAAACAGCTATACCCTTAATGCCATTTCAATTTAATTAGTTAAAAAAAATAAAAAATAAAAAATATATAAGTAATTATTACTTGATGAAACTCAGATTGTTATGCATGACATTCTGTAATATACGCAACAGAAAACACTGAACACTAGTTTGTCAAGTTTGGCAAATATATAACAATATGTCTCACAGTAAAATGGCACAATAAAATCGAACATTAGCTACGTTAATTAACGTTATTAACATTAGAACTGTTAACAATGTAGGGCAAAGTTTCTCTTTAAACAGAACGTGTAGCTCTTGTAAAACTGATTAAAATATGAGTTTGTGTTCAAGTTAACTCAAACGTTTGTGCTTATATATGCATTAACCTCTTCTGGTGTGTCCTGTATTCTCAGGAAAAGACATATTTCTTGATTTACCTTGATGACAAAAGAAAAACGTGTATAGGTATTCAGCAAAGGAATACAGCATCACTGAGGGTTATTGTTCCAGGCTTTAACCCCTAGGTGGGGCCCATGAGCTGGATATAAAATATATCATGCAAATGATATAGTAATGACAAAAATCAAGCACCCTAAATTCCAGAATTAACCTCCAATATTGACAGACGCAAAAACCGCATGACAACAATGTAGGAAGTCTTATGTCTTACAACATTTAAATAAAACAATAAAGAGATTTAGTTAATTTGGGAATCTCTTAACAATGGGTTTCTTACCACCAAAGTAAACCAAATTACCTCACACTATTTTCTACTTATCTGACTATGGAGAGTAATTCACTTATTTTGATAATGTAAAAATGAAAAACTGTATGTCTATAGATTTGGATGTACTGTTTGTTTGTGTGTCTGAGGAGGTATTGCTGTAAAAAACAAAGCCTTGAATAAATAAAATAGAAAACAACACTAAGAAAAGCAGACAAACAAATCATTGTTAACTATACTTAATTTCTCAAGAGTACCATTAAGTTATTGTATATTCATTTATTAAGGAGCATTCCTATCATAGACTCACCACGAATACAAACCTAAAGATAATCAAACCAGTTGAATCCTGCATACACCATCACTCTCAGGATATACTTAGATCCACTCCGAACCCTTCTTCTCTCTGCACTTGCTGCTGCTACTGCTGCTACTGCTAACTCTGTCCTTGGTCACCTTGCTGGAAGAATGTTTGGAGGTTAACCGGTGCTTGCGTTCTCGATGGTGCTTGCTCTGGGTATTGCTGGACTTCTGCTGCTGGTTGTAGGATTGAATGATGGCTTCAAGCCTGTCCTGCATTTGATGTATTTCTCTCTGAACAGTCTCATCCACCCCATCCTTGGGCAGGCTGTCATTGTTGCAGGCATACTTCTGGCTCTCCTCTTGGGCGATATTGACGTGGTTTTGCCGCAATGCCACTTTGGCATTGCTCAGGTCAGTGAAGGATAGTGGCTGTTTGTTGTGCTCAGCGGACAGAGGGAGAGGCTTAACGGTGTAGTACCCTGGCGGCGCTGATGGTGCATTCCAAGAGAAAGGATAACTGCCATAAGCCTCTCTTCCAACTCCTCCTTCATCGACCCGTTTCCTTGTAAGCCCGTGCAGCTCATCCTCAGGGAAAGATCCGTGGCGAGAGCGCACGTTATCGAAGATGATGCCCAGGCCCAAGTGGAGCATCTCCCACACATTCAGCACGAGGCAGAACAGAGAGACGGCGTACATGATGAGCAGGAAGATGGTCTTCTCCGTGGGCCGCGACACAAAGCAGTCCACGCTGTGCGGACAGGGCAGGCCCGAGCATTGGTACGTGGTGGGCACGGCCAGGCCGTAAAGAGCATACTGTCCACATAGGAAGGCCACCTCCAGCAGTGATCTAGCCAAGAGCTGAAGCACGTAAATGCGCATTAGCCCGTCCGCCTGAATGCGTTGCCGGCCGTCATGGCGCTCCTTGTTCTTTCCGTGCACGCGGCCGCTGCCCCTGCCGGCGTTGTCGTCGCCGGTGCTCTCCTCTTCCGCCACTTCGTAGATCATTGGGTCTTCCTCTTGGTCGTCCTCGGCCTCCTCTATCGCCCTGTGCTGCTTCCTGGCGCCGGGGAAGGGCTTCTTCATGTTCCGCGGGGACGAGCCGTCCGCTCCCGCGCTGTCTGCGTGACCCTCGGCGCGGGCTATTTTGTTGACGGCGTAGCCCAGGTACAGGAGGGAAGGCGTGGCCAACGCGATGATCTGGAACACCCAGAAACGGACGTGCGAGAGCGGCGCGAAGGCGTCGTAGCACACGTTCTCGCAGCCCGGCTGGCCAGAGTTGCAGATAAACTTGCTCTGCTCGTCGTAGTAGATGGACTCGCCGCCCACGGCGGTCAGGACAATACGGAAGACTATGAGAACGGTGAGCCAGATCTTGCCCACGAACGTGGAGTGGTTGTGGATTTCCTCCAGCAGGCGAGTCAGGAAGCTCCAACTCATGGTCTCATGCAGATGAGAAGCAACACGCACCTCAATACTTCGCAAGATCCTGTTGAGTAAAAGGGTAACAGATGTTTAGAATAAAAGGATGTGACAAATATTACTAACGCTCTATAACCAATATAATACCTGTTACATAGTACATTATAGTACAAGTATTATAAGATCAGTATCTGTACTTGCTGTTCTAAAACCTGGGTTTCGCCAGGTGCGTCTGCAGCACGTTCTGGCTCCAATGAGATTTTGTTCCATGTTCCATGAGGTGTCAACCCCCCACTGGGAGCATTACAGAAGCAGAGCGTTGCGAGGCAGGCAGTTATATTTGCGAGAACAACAAACAAACTAGTTTGCCTGTCTGAAACTGACTTCATTTTGATGTTGTTTTTTTTGCGGGGGTGGGGTTACCATGGGTACCTAAAATGGCCTCCTGCCACAGATGTAGAAATGTAAAATACGATCGGAAGTCTACATACAATGTTTTGCACATCTTTATTTTGTTCTGTACTGCGCGGCCTGGACGCAGCATCCATAAACAATGACAAGACCCCTAGCGGAGAGAGCCACTTCTGGAACGCGTCTAAAATGCCCCGTGGTGCATCTGCTGGTAACAGAGGCACCGGCTATTAGTGGCCGCAATCACCTCAGAGCCGGAAAATGCCAGACGAGCCCGGTGGAATCCGGCAGTAATAGAGGATTTCCAGATATATACTGGGGACACTTTAATAAATTCAAGGTGTGCACCTGTAATGGATTTGTCTCTATTCAATGTAGTGCAATACACCCTCTACCTCAAGGATAACACATTTGGTCTACGTGTACAAAGTCACAGTGTCACACACATCTTCCAGGAGCAGAAGAGAGTTTCTTGCAATTTTGTGTGCATTATACTTAAATGTATACAGTCCAATCAAGCTCTGTTGGTTTATCTCACAGATACAGAGGCCTGCTAAATGGGCAACACTCCACTAAAGACACGTGTTTACAATTACCTAGAGCAGGGTGCCAGACCAGACATACCTAATGGGCATGTGGAAAAAAGGCTAAAAGACCACCGCTTTGCTTTGGACTGGTTCTTGTTAAGCAGTAACAAATGCGCAGGCATGCACACTATTGGCGTTCTGGCATACATAAGCAATCAATGTCATGTTTCCATGCTTTTGTAAAACAATGGGTGCAGTTCCTGGCTTCGTGGTCAATGGGGATTTAGAAAGGAATGAGGTATATATAAAACGTCCTCTCGGGTGTTACTGTGTTGCTGTTAGACAAGAACTCAGAAAAATAATATATAGCAATTGGCCTAGAGCAATATTACTTTTTATGGTCTGAAATACAAGTGGGAAAATGTGTATAATTTCTTTCTTTTAAAGATGGCGCAACATAAAGTTTGACATTTTCTATAAAATCTGATGGTTCAACAAAACACCTGCCAAGGCGTAATTAAAAACATACTTGGATGCAAACATCGTACATACATACACACAAGCACAGACAGAGACACTGCTCTATTTATTACACAGTAGAATACACAGCCATCAGAAATGGGCTGCTTTAAACACATTTATTATTTGTTATACATTGTTATAAGTTTTTTGTTATATTTGGCAAAAAAAATATTACAGTATTTCTCATTCACTTTGGTACATTTCTCAGATGAGAATTGACATTCTCAAAACTACGTGTTCAACCTCCA
>JAODTR010001556.1:0-13378 GCA_025399935.1 Amblyopsis rosae
CTTGAATAAAACCCCTGTGTTTGGAGAACCCGCGTGTCGTGCTTTTGGGTCCACCCTGCCTGCTCACCCCCTGACAAAGCTTAAATTGGTATTTCACTAGCACTGAGTTTTGATGACAGTGGGGTTGTAGCTCGGGTTTGACCTGCTTCAAAAGCCGGCATTTCTGGGACAGTGTTTTCAATGTGACAGCAATACTTTATGACTCTAAGAAGGGGGCAAAATACCAAGCTATTTTCTTCTTCATGCACCAACTGTGAAATTTCACTGTACTTAGCTGTTCTCACTCCAGCAAGAACTTGAACTGCCGAGCACCACACAAGTTTGGACTCTGAAGTCATGTTTGTAAAAAAGTGAACACATTATTTAAGAGCATTTACTCTATTGTGCACCTTCAGGTACCATAAAGAAAAGGATTTGGGGCATAGAATATTCAAATATGAAAAGCAACAGACAGACATATTTACACACTGCATTCTCTTTTTTTAGGATACAGTTGATTAGCAAGATCACTTTTTTTCTAGAAAAAAACTATATTCTGAACCAAATGAGGCCAAAATCGTGCTAACAAAGCATTCACTTTTTAACATTCAGGGCCACATACTGTATGACTTTTTTTATAAATATTGATTCATGATGATGAAGATTAGGACGTTGTTTAAGCATTTTCACCCTACAAGAGCTGAAATGTCTTTCTTTCATGCACATTTGTTTGTATTTGCATTGAGATTAAAGGTGTGACACTAATGAAACAAATCTCAGCATGGCATTTATTGCCTTCCCCTCATTCCCAAGAAACTACTCATAATACTCTGTTTCTACTGTGGATACTGTATCAGCAACACAATTGTTTTTGTTAACTTGTCTTTTATTATTGCATGATGTGCATGCATTTTTTATACTGTACATCTATATTACTAACATAGTAGGTTGACCACTATTGTTCATTGTGATCCATCTTCTTCTTTTCTGTGTAAATGGCCAAATATTTAGCAAATGAAACACAGCAGAGTGACTGTGTGTGTGTGTGTGTGTGTTAATGGCGTGGCTCTTGCTGAAAGGGCGATATAAGTCATGAGACTGGGCCTTGGATAATCCTCCATTAGGGGACAGCTCATCCTGGTGTGTGTTGTGCTTGGAGCTGCCGTGGGGCCTATGAGCCTCGATGGTGTTGTTGGTTCAGACAGAGACACTGGCAGGGAATGGGCATGGCGCTCTGCAGATAAACTGTCCATAGGGGCCTTTAAAACCCTGCAAATTAGCCTGCAAATGAGCCACCGAATATCTCTACTAATCCATGATCTGAGCAGGGTTTCTGCTAAAAAAGTAAACAAATAAATAACTTCATAAGATATACTGGGAGAGGAAATAAGATGGAAAAACACTCTGCTTCTTTCAAGTATAATTCAATTTTTCGGAAAAGCTTTACTGCTGTGATCCTTGCAACCATTTTAGAACACACTTCAATGTATACTTTATAACATAACAATACAATTACAGAACACGAACCTACCTTCCTCTTAGCTTCTAATCAGTCACCGAACAAAATGTAGCAGGCTATGATCTTTTGTTTTTTGTTGTTTACTAATACTGAATGTGCGTGTTTCAACAGAATACTGTACATAATGCTAATGTTTTATTTCTAATTGCATTTCTGCAGTTGTTTGTAGTTTGGCTGTCATTATCCCACAGTATAGCTTTTGCAGCGCTATGAGAGATGAATCCAGTTGGTTTATCCAACTACAGTATAGCTCTGACAGCTGTGATTTTGATTGAACAAGAACACTTTGCACAAGAACATCGTTTTTTATATAACTTATTGTGTACAGAACAGTATTTGTTTATTATTATAAATAAATCCTTATTAGTAGTAGCCGCAGACCACCGCATTTAGACAAAGCAAAGCTTGAGGGCTTGAGATGTAAATTACTGACTTGCATTATCGTAATTTTCAGACAGTTGTACAATTTCCATTGGTTATTATGTCATAACTGTAATACCAATAGCTTTCAATCTTGTTTTTGAATATGGCAGCAATTCTAGAGCAGCAGATCATAGAAGGAATAAAAATTATGTATACGGTAAATAACTAAACATTGCAGAGCATTCTGAGCTAATGTAAAAATAATGACTACATATACATTAGTCTCAGAGACACGATTTGTCCTTTCCATATTAGAGCGCAATATAGTCTATAAACATTCACAGTTGTGCAATATTGGTCCTAAAAATACATTTATGGTTAAAGATGCCTTGTTTTCTATTTATATTGTTATTATTATAATACATTTTTATACATAGAATGTTAATCAAACTAAATTAACAAATATAATTGAATAACGGTGAACACAATATGCTGTGTGTGTTAATATACGTATTATAAACAAAAGCAGAGATGATAAACCATTGAATGATGCTATAATTTATAATCATGTTATTATACAGTATGTTCCACTAGCTATGTCTGTCACAAACATGCATGGGTATTTATGGCTGTGTGTGTGTGTGTGTGTGTGTGTGTGCACGTCGTGCGAGCGTGCGTGTGTCTGGGTATCCATGTGTGTGTGTGTGTGTGCGCTGGCCTTCTCCTCCAAGGTCACATTAGGAAACCCCATCTCTGCGGTTCTACCAGACTGCTGTAAAACATGCCCTTATGAAACCAGCCCTGCAATACAGGAAGTGTCTCTTCTAATTGTAAGACTGATTGCACTTCGTCCCACAGGCTCCTAATGTGGTGGCAAAGCTCCAGGGAATTGGTTCAAAGAACAAGCAGAAATAAAATGCAACATTAAATGTGAAGCACGCATCAAAGAATCATGCTTATTCACATTGGGAGGGGTGTGGCAATCAACAGATTCGTTCGTATGTGTTGGTTCAAGGTTTTCTGACTTGTAGAAAAACATAAAATTGCACAATTTCCTGCTTGCTCAAGGAATATTTAAGCTTGGGATACATTTCTAAACTGACTGCTATTGATATGCATACCGTATGGCATGGCTGATGTCATGTAACCGAGATCTGACACTTAGCTGTCCTTAAGGCAGCATATCAGCTGTGTTTTTGTGATATTTGTAAACTCCCATTTTTAGTTTATGAGGATTAATTATAGCTCTGCACTGCTGGTGTCATTATGGGAAAGCCTAGCGCTAAGGGGTAATTTCCTCTCAATAAGCACATTGAATAATCACCCATGCTTCATATGAGCAAGATGGATGGGGCTAGGGCTAAGGATAAAGAGTAAACAGAAATGGCACTTAATATTGTATTTTTGCATTATATGATTTATTTTACTCCTTGTAGGGATATCCTGGAAAATGTTATGAATCATCAATCAAATGTTTTCTAAGTCTGTCCTTTCATTGCTCACTATTAACATGTTTTGTAAAATATCCAATGTGTTACAGTGTCCTGGCAGTCAAACCTTGACACATATTGTGTATTCAGAGAGCACGGATATAGCCAGATTTGCTGCTATCTGCTCCTGAAACAGATTTGATTTGATGAAGTACACGTCAACCTATTGGGGCTGTGACATTTTTTCCTGTGGGATAACTTCCCCTTGTGGACCACCTTCAAAGAACAAGTAACCCAGTCACCCAGGAGCTTTTAACCTCAATCTTTCAGCAGTTCAAAGTTCCCTCTGTGTCTCGCACCTTGTAACTGGCATCTGATACAGATAGCAAGGTAATAGACATAGACTTGTCAATGGAAAAATGTGCACTTTGTAAGAAAGTTCTATTTTTGTGATGCTATTTATGAATATTTAAATTATTCATAACATCATCAAATATTTAGCCTATTTTGCCTAGAGAACATACTTTCAAATGTATGTAAAAATGGGCAGTTCACACAAATGTATTTAATTCAACACTTGTTTAACAAAACAGCATCACTAAATATGACTTCTTAAACAAAAACCCTGATCACATCAGCAAATGAGTTGCTGAAGGTGAACATTCTGATTGATGTCTTACGTTTAATCATGCAGGACAGAAACTAACTATACCTAGAAACCAGTCCATCATTCATCTCCAGGCCCTTTCTCCTGGCAGCTTCAAACCATTAGTCAATGAGGTGTCTCTCGTCACTTCAAGAGAGTGCCATCTGCATGCTTGACCGGCTGACCAACCTCAAGAACCTCAAGTCTAGCATCATACGCAAACACATTGACACAGAATATTATAATATTATTCTGGAATCTGCATTTGATCTTTACCAAACCATTCAGACACGACTTCTTAATACTGACGCTGCTTAAAAACACTTATAAGTAAAGGAAGCAACTATGCAGTAGATACACTGTGAATGACTTTGAGTAAAACAAATGTACCTGGAGTTCCTAGAGGCTCTGGCCCATAGCACTGCCTATGGCAAAATATCTAGACCATTATGTAAAGAGAATGCCCACATAACCACAGCAGCACGCCATAGAACCAGATGAATGTTTAGCTATACAGCATACTCATACAGTATAGGTCCTTAATCAATACAGTACAGATCTCCCATAAGACCTGAGTAAGGGAAAGCTAAGCGCAGCATGCAACCAACCACCCACTGGAACTAATTGCATTTTGTCATAATAACAATTCCAGTCAGTCACAGTTTTCTATTGGCAGCCTCAGTGAGAACCTATAAGCAGGGTTGTTTATCTCTCCCGCTCACAGTACACAAGAACAGCAATCGCTCCTCCATTGGCTTCTGTCACTCATCCACACTGCCGGCTCTCATGGTTACGGCGAGGTGTTAGCGCAACGCGGCGGCAGTGGGGCATGGGAGGATTAAAGCACACATCTGGGTAAGCCGTGATGGGGTAAGGCCTGACATCTCCCATTCACCGTAGGCCATGCTGCGTGATGTGAGGCCTCTGTGGGCTGCAGGCTGTATCTGCTCTCAAGGAGTCATGCAGATACATGCAAACAATGTGTGTGTGTGTGTGTGTGTGTGTGTGTGTGTGTGTGTGTGTGTGTGACACATGCATGCATGACCCTCACACATTAGCCCACCTATGAGCACACGTGGGACACACACACATGCATGTATTACGGTAATCATACTGTACATTCATTAACCATCTACCTGCCATCAAGGACACAAAGCAGCAATGCCACTTGAAATGTGTGTATCGTATTTCTGTATTTATACACACTGTACTGTATATAATAAAATGCAGTATAGAAAAGGTAACAATTCATCAATTGTTATTTTCACCTAACCATAGAAAAAGACAGTTTGACTTTTGTTTTCTTTTTATAACTACATTATATCACGTTATTAAAATCATATCATATGTTAATCATACATATTATTTAAAAAAATGTGAACATCAAACCATCAAATTTGATGTTCCAAATGCTAGTAAGTTGCATGTATTGCCACCATGGATCAAGTACATGAGAGAACGATCGGTTTGAAAACATTAAGCAAAGTAAATGGTTTTTTGATTTTAAGGGATTAAAGCGCACACAAGCAAGCCCGACCCGATTGATTTTAATTAACTTGCCATACATAAACTGTATGTTATTAAGCATTGCTGACGTAAACGCTGAATGCAAACTTGCGCTCTTTCTGCTCGGGTGACCGTAATGAAAATCTACTTAAGACTCTCGTCTGGGTTCCCACGGCAGCATAGCTCTGCTGCGAGCGGCCATCAGAAGACAGAGTATCAACCCACCAAAACAGGCATCTGAGGAGATCCCCTTTAATTATGTGCAACGCACCCACATTCAGGTCCCCTGGCCTCCCAGATGATCAAGCAAAGGTTAAGAGAGTACGAGTAATTTGGCCAAATGGATTCCACTTCCAAGAGTCCTTTCTGTCATTTAAAATAAGAAGCTAATACATAATGTGACACGCTCTGAAATACAAAACTATTCACAAGGTTTGCTGCAAAGCTATGCGAGGGCAATTAGAATGTTGCCGCTAGGCCCTCGATGAGACCCTCTACAATATCTCCGAAGGATCCTCAGAATATTATCATTAATCTGCCAGTGAATATGCATGGTACAGTATATTGCAAAGGCAAAGTCCCTTACTCACCATTGCATTCTCTTTAATACGGTGGGTTGGACATCACTGACCACTCACAGACAACAGCACTGGTGTATTTTTATCTATAAAGCGACGCTAGGTAAACTTCCACCATGCATCTGTCCCGTTCCTTGTCTCTGGTAGTTACCAGCCACAGTACGCTCCTCCAAGTGGTTGCTTTTTAACATTATCTGGGATTTGACAGTTTTGGGGAGAACTGCTTTTTCCTACTATGCACCATGGGCATTAAATCATTTGCAAAAAGATCTGAAAATAAACATAATTATATGCATTGATGATTTTAAAGGCATCATAAAGAATGTGGTGAAGGAGGTATGCTATAGTTTTTCTTGAGAACACCACTGCCTTTGAATATTACAAAAGTACATCTGAAAAAAAAAACGTAATTAGCAATTTAAAACAATATTATGTATTAGGTTTCTATATTTCAGTTCACTACTTTCACCTTATTACAATTTAAAGGTTGTTTGTCATTGAATAGTCATATCGTCAAAAGGTTTTACTAATTATTTACATATTGCCAATTTAAAAACTAAATATGTCAGATGGACAAGGTTGTTGCATCTGAACTCTTCAGTTGTTCATTTGTTTTATTGTAGATTTTATATACAGTATATCATGTTGTATATGTATTTTAATATGTTATGTTTCTGTACAACTGCTACCTTGCCATAAAATTAAAAGAGATTTTTTAACTGAATGAGTCTTCTTGGTAAAATTAAGGTAATAAAAATGATTGTATTTGACTGCATGATGTGCAAGATAACATTAAGACGTCAACCAAGTCAGACAACTATAAAATACTCAATTTCAGCAGAAAAGTCAGCTAACAAGAGGAAGAACACTATATACACACACCAGGTATAAATATATTGTGCACATAATCCTGTCACAACCATACTGAGTTCCTTGCTCCAGGAGCTTTTACATTCAATGCATTCATTATGCACTTCTACATTTGAGTTTGATAAATACTTCAATTTCTTCACTAGCTATTTCTTACATCAACAAAAAGTTTAATCATATCTGCACTTGACATGTCTCATAGTGACATATTCCCAGCGCAGAGTTACCTTATATGCTAGCACCAAGACTCACTGGGCCCTAGGGAACAAGTTAGAAACACCAAGCCACGGAAAGATGGGTTCAACAAAGGCAGCCTTCTATTTCTTGGCACTGGCATTACCAACAGACACCTGCCAAGCCACTGCCTGTCTAGCACTGGACATGCATGAAAGCAAACAATGTCTACGGGTCTATGACTTTCACACTGTCTAAGAAAACATAAATGTAGATAACAAAGGAATTTCTGAGGTTCTGCTCAATGAGAGAAAATGTAAGCTCTGGTTTTGTCGTTAATTGCTTAAAACGTAATGTTTTTTTTTTAGGGTTGATTTGACATGTGTGAGCAGAAATAGCAAGACTCCTGGTGATTCCATTCAGCAATGGCATCATCCTTCGCTAGGTACGACACCGTGCAACCCAAAGTCAGCTGGTCACTTGACTTAACAGTTTTGTCTGTAGTGGCTCTAAAGTGTTCTCCTCGAGATATCAACGTCTACGTAAATCAGACTCCAGCCAATATTCCCAGGAACCAAAATAGAGCTTAATTGGAACATTTACTGCATCTCTCAAGGGGCAGAAACCTACGAAGGGAATTTTACTGTAAAATAAAAGTAAAGATACAGCTTTTGGTTCCTTGAGATGTGGTTGCACACTTTTCAATCCCCTGTCAGTACATTTCTTATTAGTCAAAATAGAAATACACTTCCAGTTCACCGCATGTAGTCTCCAGCATCTTACACTCGGAAATGAAACCATCCATTCTTAGCCACAGCACATATAAAGGTGAACTTACTGCAACGGAGAATAGCGCGGCACACAGTAGCTGCTATTTTGCCACAGCAGCAAGGTCAGAGAGTAGCCAGAAGAGAGTTTTTACCATTCTCTGTGTTCTCGTGTTCGGTGTCGGTGAGGGTCAGGTTGGAGTTCGCCCGGCTCGACAGGCAGGAACTGCGACCCGACTTGGTGTTGCTGCGACCCCACAATCTGACCGCGTGCTCCGGGGACATGACGCCATCCGTCTCCGTGTCGGCATCTGACCCCACGCTGACCGAGTAGTCGCGGTGCTGTAGTCCCACGTCGGCCCTGTACGCCGCCACGTGCGGCGGGAGGGCCTCGCCGAAGCCGAGGTCTCTGAGAGAGAAGTCCGCCCCTGCGGTGAGACAAGAAATAGAAACACAAGTGGAATGTGTCACTAATGAAACATCGTTACAAGTAAAAAATCCCATATGATGTTTGGCATGAGAAGCAGCTCGGAAAATTACACTGGCTACTTTCAGCATTAATATCATGAACAGAATCCTCCGTGGAACCCATCTCAGCAGTTATACTTTGGCCTTGGGAAGTCTAAAGCCCCTTGAAAGCAATGCTTTACATCCTGCCAACAAGCACTAATTGTAGTATTACAGAGAAATTACACATTTGCACATTTAGTATTCATAGCTTGTAAATGTTACAGCTTCCGATGTGATACTGTATTATTATTTGCAGTGCCATCATCAGGTTATCTGGACAGAGAAAAAAGACAAGACTTGAGCAGCACAAAGATCTCATTAACCGCAAACTGCAGTCCTCAAAAGAGGGATTCGGGACTTGAACTTTTCATTAAATGCCACATTTTAAAAGAGACATGGAATATATTAAAACGTGATCATGACTCATCACTTTCTTTTCCTCCAAGTCCCCTACAGAGATAATTAGTATTACCAGAGAGAATAAGCAGATTGTAGATAGAAAAATGTGTGACACTTTTCTTCTTTCTTCTCTTTTTTATTTAATTTTGTATTTTTTGACAATTAACTGGTTTAACTTTTTAAAATTTTTTTAAAATATCTTCTTTTCTTTTTTTTAAGATGCATTATACTGTACAACTGAATATATATTATTGGTAACAGTAACACTAATCAGTTAGGATTAAAGCCACTAGACAGGAGTTGATCAAAAAAATTAAATGTTATACATCATCACAAGGATTCTGCGCACCACCTGCAGAACAAGTTCACTCCATGGGCAACACAGTTAGTAGAGCAAGCGTGACCTCTACCAAAACAGAATGTGAATCACCGAGGGACTGCTCATTAAAAAGCAATGGTGCATATATTGAAAGAAGGCAGGAACACGTCCTGAGATTAATTACTTGTTTTCATTGTGCCTTGCTAATGCACTGTTGATGTCTATGCTGGATGTGAGGAAAATGAAGATTATCACAGTTAAAGCGGCGTTCCTGGTGCTGGTTCTACGCCGGGCTTACCTGGCCTGCTGAACTCGTCCACCTCGTGATGCACCATTTCTTTCACGCGGCTCCCGTATGCCATCCGAGAGTCCTGGTCGAAGGCTTTGAGCGTCTCACTGGAGCTGTAGGATTTAGGATTGAGTTTGCCGTCCTCGCTGTCCGCTGAGGAGCTGGTATAGCGGCGCTCCGTCTCGCGCCGGGCAGTGAGCGAGCGGTAGGGTCTGCGTTCCTTCACTTCCATGGCTGCCTCGCCTCTGTTATCACCATCCACACTGAGCTATAATGCCAAGTCAGTCTGAGTGACTCTGCAAAGAAGCAACGCAGACGAAGATGAAAATATTACAACCAAAATGAGATTCTGTTTGCTTTGTTTGACAGGATTGTTCCTGAAAAGTGTAATCACTAAAAATCAGCAAACTATTTTGATTTATTTGAACTTGTCTGGCCTGCTTTGTTAGAATTTTCTTTAACTGTTGTATTCTAGTTACGGTACAATTACAGTATTAAGCAAAAAATACAATCTAGAAATCATCCATTTTATTAGGCTTACTGATTTCCTGCAATACACATTAGGATATAATTTCAGTCACAATGCCTGGATAACACATTTGAGCACATTTAGCAAATTCATGATTTGAAAACAGAAAGGAGGTTTATCTCAGATGTAAACACATCCCAATTCCACTATCTTTCTAAATACAAACATGCTCTACTGAATTGTGTGTTTCTACTGTACACACGCAGGCGCAAAGAATCACTGGGATTCGTTTTAATAAAATATAGCACAAATAAATATACTCCCATAAAATTTTATGAGGCAAGTCGTCCCCCACAAATATTCAGTTTTACAGAAATGTTGAGGCTCCAGCATCTCTCAAAGTGGCAGGTGCTCTTCCCTGAACTGTGTTGTTTTTAAGGTTGTTCATAAGCTAGGCTCCAACCCAATCTGGGAGAATACTGAACCAATGTGAAAGCATAAAACTAAATACTGTGTTATACCATGATTAGCCCACTGCAATCAAAGTACCATAGTTGCAGTTCACTGTTACTATTGTTGTAGTACTATTGTTGATTCTTTCTGTAAACAATGTAAATAATTTTGGATCATGAGCCATGCTGTATGATACTGGTCAGACAGTCTTCTCCTGTGGTTTCCAAGATATTGAGTTGGCTTAGCATATGTCAATGTGGATATAAACTTCATTACAGGCTGAGTCATTGTTTATTTTGAAGCTCAGTTAGAGCCTGCTGTGGATTAGAGAACATAATTGTAGCAGCAACATTCACTTTTATATTGTCTATTTCTCTCCATGCTCAGCATAGGCCTATACATTCATATGTGGATGACTGTCTATGAGAAATATCAGCAATTATGTGCAACACAACAATACCTAATACTTAGGAGTTACTGTTGAAACTGTCATGCCATAGGTCATGCAAACATCATTTATTTAAGGATTTAACTTTAGTGAGATTGATTTGACTTTTACTTTCAAATACAGTACCATTGAAAATCTTATTTTTAAAACAAGGTGCAAGACACTGAAAAACAAATCTGATCTAATCTGACAGTTTTGACTGACAATAACGCTATACTGTTAAAGGCAAATATATTTCCTCAAGATCAACATCTTCTTTATGAATACTGTATGAGATCTGTGGCTGACAGAACAGTAAACAATATCCCGCCGTGAACTTTATTTGGCCTTACTAAGAAAAGAAAAATCTTTCTCTGAAGGAACCATTGTTGAATGTGGGGGTTTCCTTTTGTATAAATTGACATCTGAAAAGATCCTAGTGATTAATGACTTGGGGTTTCAATACCAGGACCCCCGCCACATGGGGGAAAGGGGTGGGGTGTTATGGAGAAGGAGGGCTTCCCCTCCTCCTCCATCATCCCTGCTGCCACTTTGCAAAAGCAAGAACCCTTCAGCTGCTCCCAACAGTTCAGAGGCAGCATGTACGGGTTACTAATTTTTTACCTTTTCCTCAACATCACTGATGCTATGCAAATTTGAGTGAGTGGAGAACAGGAGGCTTTTCTAACGCTTCAAGATCGTTCTGTAAAGTGCATTGTTTTTGAACCCAAAGAGCTTTGGCCATTGCTCGTACGCATCCCCTTCCTCCTCATCATTAATCGCCTGCTATGCAATGAGTTGCACCTTAGAGGCCATGAGAAAGCAGCAACAGGCTGCATACAATGACAGCTGATGTGGGAAGCAGATATGAGACCAGGAAACATCGTGCCCAGCTTTGAGCGCAGCTGTCTGAATATTCCCATGCAGCGTCGAGTAAAAAATTAAACACTGCTTTTCTTTATAAATAGACTACATCTGGCATGTTCACTCTGCCCCAGAGCTAGAGACGTTAGTATTGCTCTAGCCTAAATCCTAGGAGAGGGAGACCAATAACGAAACGTTATTATGCTCTATTGATATTGTCATAATAAACATGTTTTGTTTTTTTTGTTTTGTTTTGTTTTTCGAAGAAGTTAGTTTAGGAAAAGTAGGAAATTAGCAGGGGGCTACTTAGAAAGTGTGCTGTCAACTTGTGTTTTGATGTGTGTGACATAAAGTACAGTTGGAGTATGGAAGAGTGAGAGAGAAGGTTGACAAGACTCGATTAGAAATGTTCTTCACAAAAGACCTCTAAGAAAAGCCTGCCAAACAGAGATATGAACCACTTACTTTTACATTTAGAACAAAGCGTCTCCAAAGCCCATGAGCTGCAGCGCTCAAGCACTTCCAAAAGAGCAGCTAACGACATATCTATACAATGATCCAAAATCAATCGAAGCCTTTCTCCGCAGACAAAAGAAAATTATGGATGGTCTATTTGCAGACTCTCCCATTTTCCAAATAGTTTACAATTGGCCTGAGAAGAATGGACTAAGTGAAAAAACATGTATGGAAGCGGATAGCTAAATAGATAAAGTGCTGAGGAGGTGCCATGATCATTAGGTGGTGAATGGTAAAGATATACTAATGCTCCATGTATTAGTTATGTTGGGATGTTGCAGGATTGTGTTCTCTGAGCAGGGGGACATCAGACTAGCACAGGATTCCCACTGGGTAGATTCATTGGCCTAACGGCAGGAGTTGGTAGCATACGGGATCTTAATAGGGGGCAAGCCGTTGGGATATAATATTAATGCTAATGTCTTTGTTGCTATTCAGTGCCTTCCTAAACATTGATATTGCCTTTTCTGGGTGCTGCTCACTATGCTGTTTTCTATTGTCATTTATTGCATGCAGCACTTAAAATGTCGCAGGTTTTTAAATAATGGTAAAAAAGTGTGTTGGCAAATGTTTGTCAGATTCAGATGATCTGATTACAGATTATTTCAAAATCAGGTCTTGACTGTTGTTAAAATCAATATGTACTCTGATAAAATAGAATATAGTTTATCTGTTTACTATAAACTAGCATTTGATATAGCTATACATTTCATTGCAGTGTTCCTATTCTGAGTTTGCAGTGTTTTTGTTAAACGGGCATCCATCACAAACAACCACAAACACTGACCATAACTTTTGTGTGTTTGTCAGTCATCCTTACAGTCAGTTTCAATACATTTGACTGACTTTTACCAGATTGTTCTACTCATAACCTACAAATAATGTCAAATAAAGTAATGGCATTTCTGTACATTCCAAGTGTGTATGGCTCATTATAAACGATTATATTGAAAACCGGATCACATAACAAGACATTAGCGACAGTTACACCACAATACATCAGCTAATATCCCCTCACACTTGTATACTGCAACAGAGAGGAGATTCGGGCAGATATCGTGAGCATTGTCTGCAGAAGCCATTGAGAGTGCTCCAGACAGGCTCTACTTAGTTCTTTTTGGAAATCATTCACATGCCTGAGCTCTATAGAAAAGCCTTCATGGTCAACAGAAAAGTGTGCTTTCAAAAGAGGAAAAGGGAATAGGGGTGACTGGCATGTGGATTGTGTGTGTGTGTGTGTGTGTGTGTGTGTGTGTGTGTGTGTGTGTGTGTGTGTGTGTGTGTGTGTGTGTGAGTGTTT
>JAODTR010001567.1:0-13378 GCA_025399935.1 Amblyopsis rosae
TCCAGACGGGGACCCCGGGCTTCCTCCGGGCAGGGTAACTCCTTCTCTTAGTGAGTTCTTCATGGGGGTCTTCTGACACTTGTCAAATTAACCAAATATTTTCTAACGATCCACTAGCTGCCTGTTTACTATGTGTGAAAAAAATTATGTACCATAGACTCACGGTGTTCCTTATTCCACTTTTACTCACGATGTACCGTACACTTGACGTAAAACACGTCACAGAAATCAAATTACGTCACATTCCAAAATGTTCTGAATACTGGTAGATATTGTGTTTTCTTTCAGCCAAATCAGTTTGACTACCATCAGATGTTTCGTATAGACAGGATCTCAGTTAGTACCGAAGCTCCGCCCAGCAGGCTTTAGAATGGCCCCGGGAGAGAAAAATATGAATGGAGTTCTATGGGATGGGGAAAAGCATTTTATAACTTATTTAAACAACTTAGAAAACGTTTAAATTGAAGAATAACAAATCAAAATATTTATCAAACACATAATTCTATACAAAAACGTTTGTGAAATGTTTTTTTGCACGGAACACCGTGAAATGGTCATGGTGTTCCGTACAGTGGTCGAAGCGGTCAATTTTCTTTGATTAAACAAATACTATTGGTCCAACAGCATGTCAGTCAAAGCTGAAAATGTTGCCAAGCCCTTTCTGGCAACAGTGATGCAATCACATTAAACATAGCTTCGTTGGTTCTTGTTGGAGCCTCATTTTAAATCGTCGCACATCCGGTTCTGTCCGGAACACCATGAGTCTACGGTACCACTTCCACACAGCCCAGGCTCTGTAAATGGGAACACAAACAAAGTGGTGCAGACTGCACACAACACAATCCCAGCCTTTGCAATGCGTTTCAAATGTGCAAGGCAGAGCTCAGGGAGCACCCTATGGCATTGAAGGGAGAGTTGTTATTGTTTTGAGTTCGAATTTAGCAAACGCTCTTAAGAATAACTTAATATACAGTACCGAACAGATGTCCAAAGTACAAACAAGTTAGAGTGGCAGGACAACAGAAAACATTTATTTAACTGGCTGAATGGAATAATAGACTATTGCTGTGTGGGATGCTTCATTGGTTCACCATCTTCTATTTTAACTAAGTATGTCTTATCAGGTTATGACATTTGTTTATATTTCTGTTATTGTATTTATTGTATGTTTTTAGATATTTTTCGTTTTTCTTTTGTAAAGGTTTTCTATTTCTAGTGCCTAGAATGTTCCAGTATAGGCTATGTAATGTGGTCAGATTAACCAGATTAGTTCTTCAAGAAAAATGGGAAAGCCTTTAGTACTAAACTGTTCCGGTCAGTGAGAGGGCAGACACAAAAGCAATAATGCCAGGAGGCAATACAGTTACAGTCCGTTTACACAGGATATCCTAGTCGGCGTACAGGCAGAGGTACAGATAAACAACAAGTGGACGTACAGAGAGGGAGCTGGATGGAAACGGCGTCGGGTTCAGTAACAGGGAATCGGTTAAAACACAAGGAAACACGGACACAAGGGACTAGAGTTGCGACTTGCGAGGAAAACGAACAACCAGACAACAGAAAACAAGTGTCAACAGGTACAGTAAACACAGGGTTTAAAGGTTAAGGGTCAACAGGTACAGTAAACACAGGGTTTAAAGGCTAGGGATCAACAGGTACAGTAAACACAGGGTTTAAAGGCTAGGGGTAAACAGGTACAGTAATCACAGGGTTTAAAGGTTAAGGGTCAACAGGTACAGTAAACCCAGGGTTTAAAGGTTAAGGGTCAACAGGTACAGTAAACACAGGGTTTAAAGGCAGGGTTAGTTATTCTCAAACACTTGCTATCTGCTAGCTCAAATAAACACATCCCCCCGCACTGCCGCACGGCTAATTTAAACTCTTTTAGCTAGCTGCTGACTTTTTGTCAAATTCACCAGAAACTGTATCTCCTCGCATTTCGCTAGTTTACCGGTCTTTGTGCGTGTAATAATCTGATACTTCTACACAGCCCTCACAGTGTAAAGAAGAATATAAACAAAGTGGTGAACAGCGCTCACAACAATCAACTGATTAGTGGACAAAACAACAGTTTTCCCATGAATTCCATGCTGGTCCAGGCTGAATCCTGCTGTCTGTAGGAACACTGAACCAGGCACATTCTTTCTGTAGGAACACTGACCCAGCCACATTCTGTCTGTAGGAACACTGAACCAGGCACATTCTGTCTGTAGGAACACTGAACCAGGCAGATTCTGTCTGTAGGAAAACTGACCGAGTGAGAGCGGTGACTAGCGACGAGGCAGAAGCCAGCGCATGGCGCAGGGTTGCAGCGAGGATGCCCTTAGTGACTGGCAAACCAGTGCTTTATTAGATAAACAGCAGTAGACTCCTTGGATTTAGTGGGGGGGAGTGTGCTTCTCCTTCCTGGAAACCTGAGGTCAATCTGACGCTGTGCTGGGCTAACTTTAAGTCCTCTTAAGACATGAGGGCAACGTCCAGATTAGCCTGGCCAAAGCAAGATGGGAGATCATGAGAGAGAGAATACGATAGAGAGAGAGAGAGAGAGAGAGAGAGAGAATACGTTAGAGAGATAGAGAATACGTTAGATAGAGAGAGAGAGAGAGAACACGTTAGAGAGATAGAGAATACGATAGAGAGAGAGAGAGCGAATACGTTAGATAGAGAGAGAGAGAGAGAACACGTTAGAGAGATAGAGAATACGATAGAGAGAGAGAGAGAATACGTTAGAGAGAATAAGTGGAGAAAAAGAGAGGGGGACTGAGAGAGGGAGAGAGAGGAGAGAGAGATAGAGGAGAGAGAAAATGAGATAAAGGCAAGACTAATGTTCCCTCTCGTCTTGCCACTGTTTGGCCGCTGGGCTCCAAACTAGGGGCTTACGTTCTTGTTTGGTCTTATTTGCTGAGTTCCTGTGCCTTGGCAGTAGTGTGGGTAGCAGTGTCCTACATACAGTATCATCTTTTAAAATGGAAAAGCGTCTAATTCCCAAATCCCACAAAAGATTACAGACTGAGTCAGTATTTTAATTATTCTCTTACTCAGCAACCAGCGGCGTGTGAGCTGAGCGTCTGACAAAAACAATCATGTCTTTGTATCCCAGACACAAATCAAAGTCTCTTTTAGGCAGGGGAAAGCACGCATGCACACACACACACACACACACACACACACACACACACACACACACACACACACACACACACACACACACACACACACTAAACTAACACATGCTTCCTTCAGGTCAGACAACAGCTTAGCGGCACGTACCCTTAATACGTGTTAAGTAACAGCCCTCGCTCCAGCATATGGGTCTGTAACAGGATTTAGTTACCATGTATATCTGCAGCAGACCACACTGGTTCCCGGTTATTCCTCGCGGGGACACACCAAGAACGCATGGGCAGACCTGCTATGATGAAAGTGATCCTTCAAAGGAAGGCCATTTCTGTAATACAGGAGTGTGTATGCGTGTGTGTGTGTGTGTGTGTATAAAATATTAAAGATATATTCTTAGGTGTGTCAACAAACCACAGCTCGTAGCAAGATGGTGTTTATATGTGTGCGAGTTTAAAGCAACAATTTCCAGTAAAATGAATGTCATACACGAAAAGCCTTTTTGTTATTTGCAGTTTTGATATTATTATTGTCTTGTACCTAGGTTGTACCTTTTAATAGAAAGATGACATTAACACAAGTATAGTGACACATTACTAAGTAAATAAAAAAACTGTAGGATGTTCTAGCTGCGTTCATTCAGGGACATTTACATAAATGCACTTATTACAAACGGTAGCCACCACAGAGCAGTGAATAGAAGGGGGAAAATGGCGGCTCGTACTTATAAAGCCTTTGCTCATTGGCGCAGCGAAGCAGGTCAGTTGAGGTTAAAGGCTGCGCTATTGTTAAAGTGGCTCCAAAGCCGCATGCACAGTACAACCAACCTGCAACACTGGAGTCCCCGAGCTACAGCCTCGTACATGTGCCCAGCATACTGTAATTTTATTATTGTAGGAATGTTTTGTTTAATATTTAGTATTAATCAGTTTTATAATCAACCGGCTGTAGCTTATGCTCGAAAAATGCACAAGCATAATAGGCCTACAGTATATTGGCAATTCCAACATTATGGATGTGACATTGGACTCAAAATGACAAAGGTTCTTAGTAAAACTGAACTACTCATATTATATAAAATACAAATTAATATTCTCGTAGGGACGAAGGAAAAAAGCAGATTATTTGTATTATCATCATTGTTGATTTTTGCAGCCAAATGGGAGATAAGTTTGCGTTATGGATGTGACAAAAATTTGACGTGGCGGACGTAGCCAAAACTGTTTACATACAGTTACAGTACTATCTATTATAACTATAACGATGAGCAGAGGTGTCGGTTACGGCGGGCTACGGCGGTCACTGATGACATTAGTAGTCAAGCACTGTTAAAAAACAATAACGTGTCTCATGTAAACAAAGGAGATAACGGTGCACACTGAAATTACAAAAACAAAGTTTTGTCTGTCTACGACCTTACTGAATTTTTTTAAGATCTTCAAGGAGTTTTGCATAAGGTCAGTTTATGACCAAAGAAATTCCATTGTGGACATATAGCCTAAACGCATTAAATTTTCATTTGCATAACATTCCTTAATTTTCCCAATAAAACACATTTAGATAGTTTTGACTCTTAAAGGCAGGGTCAGTCATACTCAAATGCTTGTTATCTTCGAGCTCAAATCAAAACAATATCCCTCTGCAATGCCACCCCACACATTGAAATGCATTGTGAAGCAATTCATAGTAGTTACTATGGCTTTGTTGTTGTGAGCGGCGTTTGCAACTTTATGTTCCTATTTACGGAGCCAGGGCTGTATAGAAGTATCAGATTATGATTTCAACATGCACAGAGAACAGTAATCTATCGAAATGCTAGGAGATATTTGGTGTATTAGCTTACAATTAACTTGCAATAGTGGACTACACCTTTAAATGCCAAGGTACTGTAGGTAGTTCTCCCTAGATACTTCAGTGTGAAAATGACTTTGAAGCTAAGCTCAGCTACCTGCTAGCATCTCTAGATGCTACAGAGCCAAATGTTTGGATTTGAGTACAGCCTGGCTTCCCAAACCAGGCTACAGCTATCCTTGTGTACACACAAAAGATTGTGTTTGGCAAAGTCACAGCTGTTTTCAAATGCTCCTTCAATACAAGCTAGTGTATGTGGCAGTGCATGCCTAATCCAGTGCCACAAAAACAGTGACACAGGAATGCTGTATGCTACTGAAATACATAAGCCGTAATAATGGCAAGGCCAAATGTGATATGTTGCCCCACATTTGCTGAATTTCCTACCCTCACCTATGGTGACCGAAAGAACAAGATCACAGGTACAAGCGTCTGAAATGGATTTTCTCAGGAGGGTGGCTGGCTTCTCCCTTAGAGATAGGGTGAGAAGCTCAGCTATCCGTGAGGAACCCGGAGTAGAGCCGCTACTCCTTCACGTCGAAAGGAGCCAGTTGAGGTGGTACGGGCATCTGGTAAGGATACTCCCCCTGGGCGCCTCCCTTGAGAGGTGTTCCAGGCACGTCCAGCTGGGAGGAGGCCTCAGGGAAGACCCAGGACCAGGTGGAGAGATTATATCTCCACACTGGCCTTGGAACACCTCGGATCCCCCAGTCAGAGCTGGATAATGTTGCTCGGAAAAGGGAGGTTTGGGGTCCCCTGCTGGAGCTGCTTTCCCCGCGACCCGACTGGATAAGTGGATAATGATGGATGGGTGGATGGATGGATGGATGGATGGATGGATGGGTCTGCTACAACAGAGCTCATTGTTAGCTGGTCAACGGGGACGGACTGGGAATGAAAAATGGCCCTTAACCTTTTGACTCGGACGGCCCGCCTGCTGCTCCAGATGGATGCTTGACGTGATCATGTTTGAAGCTCACGAATGCCAGAAGTCAGTCTTAGCCTTCTGGAGCAGGAGACTGAAGACCCACGTCTTCAGAGCCGACCTCGCTACCTCAGTCACTGACCCAGTGACGCTCCCATTAAAGGTGTAGTCAGTTTTTGTAAACTAATGCACTTTTTGTCAAATAAAAAAAATCTCGCATTTTGCTAACATACCATTCTCTGCGCGTGCTGAGAAACTCTGGTACTTCTACACAGTTCCTCATCTAAATGAATGGGTACAAACCTGCAGTATTAAATCTTCTATGCGCTATTTTCATGGCCAACGGCAAAGACTGTCTAATCCAAGCTGAAATGTCATGAACGATCTCCCCCCTTTTATGCTGTCGACTAATGTCAGTGCCAGCAGACTCTCATGTGCTGTGGGTCATACAAATCCTAATTTATATTTATTAAATATATATTGATATATTCATGAAATAAGTGGCATCTGATGGCAGCTCATTGAAATGTTATCCCTGTGCTGTACAGTTTTATGATGTTTAATGTTTTATGCTGGATGGCGGTGGCTTTTGCTGCAGAAGCCAAGTCTCCAGTTCAGACAGGCGCTACGGTTGTTGAGCGGTTCTGGTCGTGTCTAGCGCTATTGGACATTTCCTTGGACCTGGGACTCAAGTGGCGTCTGTCAGTGTCACTTCCTCTGACCTGGGACTCCTGTGGGGTCTTTCTGATGCGTTAGTTAGTACGGCACAATGTGTAAATTATTAGTATTAATATAGTATTATTAATGCTAAATCTTGTTTGTCTACCATAACCTATTGCATTTTAACTGTCCTGGAGGGGTGGATTCAAGTCAAGTCAATTTTATTTATATGGCCTTTAATCACATTGCAGTCTCAAAGGGCTTTACAACCTACATTTCACATGGAAACAAACAACACCCCCTTAACCTGCTCCCTGATTCCTCCCTCTGTGGTCCCTCCCCAAGGTTTCTTTTCTTTTATCTTAATGGGGTTTTAATGGAAGTTTTTTCTTGCCCGGGGGAGAAGCAGGTTAAGGGGGTGTTGTTTGTTTCCATGTGAAATGTAGGCTGTACAGCCCTTGGAGACTGCAACGTGACTAAGGGCTCTATAAATAACTTTGACTTGACTTAATGCACACTGACAAAAACAAAAGCTTTGACTTGAAGAATCTCAGTCGACTGACGGAGCAACAACTGATGATTTGACTCGACTTTCAGGGGGCAACCTGGTATACCAGGTTGAGCACAAGCTGACTCTGAATTAGCAGCGTGCAGACCAAGAGCAGTGGGACCTCAGCAGCGAGCGGCCTAATCCTATTACCAGACACAGAGAAGGGCAGACATGCAGTACTGTATAGAGCAAGCACTGAGAATGACCCTGAATGATGTGTGCTGCTACACACCATTCTCTGTGAGCATCTACACTATCGAGCTTTTCAATTATCTTTTCTTTTTCTGCCAAGTCTCCCTCATGCGATATATACTGAGATGAAGCGAAGGCACTATAAATGTTGAAAGACCCTCTTACCAGTAGTAAACTATCTATTGAGCTTCATCAAGAGCAGGGTTATTTTATTGTGGCCAATAATTCTTTGCAAGATTGATTAATCGGAGAAGTAGTAATTTGCATGGGATTAATATTTTAAAAGTCAATTTAATATCAAGATGCCCAACACTGGTGTGTTTTCAAAAGTAGTAGTGCTTTCAAAGTAGCCTGCTGCTGCTAGTGCGATACATATTAACCAACAGCAAATGTATTATCTTTTGGAAAATGAAGATACATTGATATGATTATACCATTGCTTTACCTGATTACAGCCTAAAAGGCACATGTATCAAGATGTTTTACTCACAACAATTAGCCCTTGTGTCCTACGCACATTAGTCTAAGAGGTATGGGTAGTCTAGTGGTTTGAGTGGGTGTCTGACCCCCGGCCACAAGGTCATTGCTTTGAGCTGTGGAGTTGGCCTACATGGAAGTGTCCTTGAAGTTGTCTAAGAAAGTAGGTTGATCATTAGTTAGGCCCAAAATGCCACTGCCAAACTACAGGGTTTAGCAGGTGTCTGCATCTTTACGGAGGCATCAGATTATAGCAGTGCTAGACATGCAGATGACATTGTCATGACCTAGCCACTAGGTGTTAAAATACCCTCAGCCAGATGAATATCACTCTAGGGGTAGAGGTGAGGCCACACAGATTTGGCATTCAACAAAGGCTTTAAGTAATGGACTGCACCTGAAGGGCCTGTCGCTGTCTCAAGGTCTGGTTCACACGTTATTCAAATGATAACATTATGCGCATACCTTATCAGGACACGGAAATCTGTCCTCAGCTTGGATCTATGGTTTTAATTGTTCACCCCATCTGTGTCTAGATCACATAATTAATTTACCCTTCCATAGTGACCATCCTGGACAAAATAACACAATTACGTAGAAACTGCATTTCAGGCACTAAGATTGTGGTTGATATCAGCACCAGTTTTTACTATGTGGAGGCTAAGGAGTACAACATTGTTGCTACAGTCTTATGTGGAGGGTGAATAGATGGTTGCTAGGCTATACTAGGTGGTTGCCAGAAACACATTTAATTTGTTTCTCAAAAAACATGACATGACTGCAAATATATGCATTTCTCCTGGTAGTACATGAAATATGATACTGGTCATTTAAACCTAAAATGGTAGTAAAGGGTCTAGTCTGTTAATGCTATGTTTACAATATGCCAGAATAATTTCCTACCAGCGGATGAATACACAGGCTCGATTGGATCTACTTTCACAATCAGAAATTTACCCTTTTTGGACAAATAGAGTGAGGCAGTGTAATTTCTGCCACAGGGAAGGATCAATAGAATGAAAATATGATTGTTATGCCTGCGTTGTCACATGATCTTGGTTGACCTTTAGTGGTTTATTATGTTCTCGTTGCAACATTTCTAAAAGGCTGTTTTGCATAGAGCAGTGCTTGTGTTCTCCTCTCCTTCCCCTACAAACTAAGTGCATTTGTATTCAACACACAAACTACGCCAGCATGAGGCACAACAATCGGCCGACTAACGTCCTTAAATTCTCCTGCCTGCTACAGAAACAGACACACGAAACCTAACAAGTCCACAAACAGACACACAAACGACAAAACTTTAAACAAAGTTTAGTGGAATATTTAAGGTCACGGGTGCGCTTGTGTCTCACGGTCATGCGTATCAAAGGAAGAAAAATGTAAGGGCCCATAACTTTTCACCTTGGCCTTCTATATGTTTGTCGTACATAATAGGTGGCGAAATATCAAATATGTAAATTAAAACTTATCTTTGTAAAGAGTAACTTTTTGTTCTAGCACAAGAAGGGGCAACTTTCTTGCTAGTGGAGGCCAATGCATTTTTTTACAACTACACATGCACACTCTTCCTAATACTGTGGATAATTAATTAATACGTTTTGTTTTTGAATGTTTTTGAAGCTTTTACTAACTACCAAAATGTCAGTAGCCAAGTCAGCGTTGGTAAGCTAATGTCTCCTCACAGTCCGCTAGCTGTCTACTAACCACACATTTAGCATTACATGTTTTAATGTCTCAGTTGGTAAGCTAATGTCTCCTCACAGTCCGCTAGCTGTCTGCTAACTACACCTTTAGCATTACATGTTTTAATGTCTTTGTGCCAAGACCCACCCACAGAGGACAAATCTATTTAGAGATCCGCCAAACATCAAGTACCGGTTAAGTAATTAAAAAAAAAGAAACATCAATTTTAGCTAATGCTATGTGTGTGAGTGCGCCAAATAGTTTTTGGCAGAGCGCTCCAGAATCTATGGTGTGCACGCGGCTAAATAGGATTTCATCCAATAAAGAATAAATGTAGGCTATTTTGCCACAACCTTACTCACGACCAATGAGTGGAAGAACATGATAATAAAGCTCAGAAGCCTTTAATTGATTTTCTTCATTCATTCAATGACCACTTGCAATTTTCACGACCCACTCACTCCCACTCAGTGACCCACACTTTGAAAACAGCTTCTATCGACAGTCTTATTATTATTATTATCTTTTTAATTATTTGGAGAAATTATTGCTATTTAAAATGGTCAAGGATACTTGATTTTGAATATCAAAAACCTGACATTGTACAGCGGGACAAAGATGCAAATTAAAAAATTCTTGGCCATATCCAAAAGCTTGTGCTATCTCAGTTACATAGGTTTCCATCCTCTGAAGGCTTTTTCGCTTTAGCTCAGAACTTGGGCAATGGGTTACATTGCATTCAGAACATGTAGCTGTAATGGTTCCTCTCACTGCTGGTCCAGCTCTGGAGGGCCATCGAAGTACTGATCATTCACAGAGAGGAAGGCATAGTGCCAGAGAAACAGATAGATCCTTTGTGGAGTTTCCATCTGAGCACTGTGAGACAGTGCATTGGTCTCACACAGCCATGCATATTGACTTGTTTGCTGCTTAGCTTTTAGAACTGGCTAACAGGCAACCTAGCCATTATGTTTTATGACATTTGATGGAAATACAGCTATGGTGACAAGATACATTGCAATAAGCTGTTTGTTCATATTTTAATTTGAAAATAATACCTTTGGTCTTGGGCAAAAAGAAGTTAAGTCAAAATTGAATCTTCAGTTTTGTTCCTCTTCTGACAATGCCATAATAAAACATCAAGAAGAACTAATTCACTTAAAGCCGGCTTTTACAATTAGGAGTATTAAGCAGAATCTCTTCTGTCCTACTTCTTTGAGAGTTATTTCCATGTCATGAAGTAGCTTACCATGAAATGTTGTCCCTTTTCCACGGCGATGAGAAGCTTGCTGAACCTGGCTAAATGAAGCGTCCCATTCACTCACTGCATATGTCAAGGGCCCTCTGCCGGTGTGCTCGCTCTGGCACTGCTGGTTAAGCGATAGCACTGAAACCTGATATTATGACCCAACACATCTGCAAGCTGGTCCATTTCACTTTCCTACAGGTTCAGCATCACCCTGCAGAGAGTAGCGATCTGCTTCCTTTGTTTAGTAGATGAAAGTGCACGACAGTTATTGGCATACTGACGAAGACGATGTGGATCCTCGGAAAGAGTGACTATTAAGTATTTGGGTTTTGTTAACAGAGTTGGCATTTTCTGTCTTTTTAACAAGGTGTTCCTTCGCCCTGACAATACCAGGTGCCAACAGTCCAGCAACATTCGTGATCTACTTACAATGGATTGCAACTAGTTTTCAAACTGTTTCCAGTCTTTTTGTTTTCCAAGTTTACTGAGACCAACAACAACGTCTTCATGAGTCTGCGATTTGTCTTTTTTGACAGACAGGAATGTATTTTAATACATTCAGCTTCACTCCTGCTGAAGAGAATATAGTTAGGGTGAGTTTGCTTAAGGCTGCAGAGGTTTTCACATTGGTATTTTCACGCAGTTCATTTTGGCATGTAATAATTTCAGCGTTCAGAAATGTACGCAGGATTTTCACATCAACTGTGAAAGGTGTCTCCAGTGGGTTGTTCTCTTGTAAGTCGTTTAGACATGCTGAAGCGCAAATGGATAAATTACACAGACTCATAAAATTCTGTGCTGTCTCAACAGGCTCCTTTTGTCTAGTTGGAGCACTGCATTCAACTGAACTAGCAATCGTAGATAGGATGTGGCCAAGACTTAGAGCCAATGCTGGTATCTTGTAGCCTGGTGTAATCAGACCATATTCACAAAGTGAAAATGGTCTGGCCACGCTCCATTAGGGCGTGTTAACATTCTCCTACTGGGAGGTTGCCTCCTACTGGGCGTAGACCTCAGGTTAATTTTCAAACTATTGGACAGCGCTGAACCAATCAGTATTGCTCAAATTATTTTGATCACCTTCTCTGGCTCTACCATTTAGAAACACGCTTTATTTCAACGTCATCTCACTACCCCACGCTGATTGGGCTGCCAGCAGGGTGGCTGTACTGCGATTGCTAATGTGAACAGGGCTTCCAGACTATAATCTCAGTGATGTACAGTAAATTATGATGAGAGCATGTAGTGCGGAGCCAGGCTAGGTATCTTGTACTCACTACTGTTAACTGGAGTAAGCTGCTAGGCCTTACAAACTCATCCATGCTCCTCATGGGGTGGGGGGTGGGGGGGGTGGGGGGGGGTCAACATTATGTTGCCGTATATATTGTATTGCTGTTGCACTGGGCCTGAGCTTGTGTATACAGCATGTTCTTCAAGCAGAATAATGTCCTTTTTCAGCCATGGCTGAAACCTCATCATTTTGCATTCCACATGCCATCTCCCAGAGGCCTTGGCTGGGATCCTGGACTGGAGGTCACTGAACATAGTTAAGTTAGTGTGCCCTCTTTCTTCCTGGTATAGAAGCATCAGATCTGTCATGTTGTGGACAGTGTTTAATATGTTTCCATAGCGATTCTTTGGCATACAAGCTTTGACAGTGAATGCATTTTCTGAGTCTTTAGAGGTCTTCTCCAGGCAATCAGCTCTCTGTACCTATCTCTTTAGTTACCACATCTTTCTAAGAGATGCATAACCTCAGTTGTCTTTCCTTTGGGTTAGGCCCATTCAATATCTCTTGATCCCGATGTCCAGATTTTAGAGAATGTTGTTTCACAGATGAGGAAATACTGTTTCTTCGTTCATAAGAAGGTACTTTCTCTGGCGTGATCTGTCTGGGGTCTCTTTGGGATGTGGTATCTTTAGTAATTTATTTTATATTTACATTAGGTGTGAGGACTGGTTTGTTCTTCGCCACCACTAGCGCTAGGATAACAATCGTTTTTTGGGTCATAGTCTACATCACTGTAGTTGGTGCGATAGGAAAATGATTCTTCATTCAGTTCAGTGACCTTGACGGCTTGAACCAAAGTTAAACTTGAAAATAGTTGAGTTTTCTTCTTTTTTTGTTTGTTTAAACCCAGATTATATATACAACATTAGAGAAAGTGTAGGCTGTGATATAAAGATGTATGACAATTTCAGAATAAGATACTGTATATTTATCACAAACAATTAATTATTGAGCAGGGCTGTAGTACTGTGCTTTCTGTATCTCAGAGGGTGCACATAATTGATGTCTGGAGACGTTTGTTGCTGCTTTGAAGAAGATAGACATTAAAGGTATAGTCAGCTATTGCATGCTAATGGTAAAACTGACTCAAATTCACCAAATATCTCCTTGCATTTCCTTATCTTAATGTTCTCTGTGTGTTGAACAAATTATCTAATACTTACACACAGCCTTGGCTTCGTAAATAGCACAGAGGTATATTGTTTTGATTTGAACTAGAAGTTAGCAAGTGTTTACCTTTAATTAAAGTGCAGGATCAGGGCGTAAAAGGCAGTTAGTTAGTTTAGTTTATTGTAATTCGATCATGTTGGACACAAGGGAACGAAAATTGTTACCCAGGTACGGCAGCGTAACGGCACATACATATAAATACTTATAAAT
>JAODTR010001578.1:0-13377 GCA_025399935.1 Amblyopsis rosae
GCTTTACCAGTTGCACGTCTGACCCAGTGCGTTGCTTTACCAGTTGCACGTCTGACCCAGTACGTTGCTTTACCAGTTGCCAGACTGACCCAGTACGTTGCTTTACCAGTTGCACGTCTGACCCAGTGCGTGGCTTTACCAGTAGCCAGACTGACCCAGTGCGTGGCTTTACCAGTTGCACGTCTGACCCAGTGCGTGGCTTTACCAGTTGCACGTCTGACCCAGTGCGTTGCTTTACCAGTAGCCAGACTGACCCAGTGCGTGGCTTTACCAGTTGCACGTCTGACCCAGTACGTTGCTTTACCAGTAGCCAGACTGACCCAGTGCGTGGCTTTACCAGTTGCACGTCTGACCCAGTACGTTGCTTTACCAGTAGCCAGACTGACCCAGTGCGTGGCTTTACCAGTAGCACGTCTGACCCAGTACGTTGCTTTACCAGTAGCCAGACTGGCCCAGTGTGTGGCTTTAACAGAAACGTTTGAGCCACCGATTCACTGTAGACCAAAACAAGAGGCGGCTCAAGTTATTGAGCACAGGGTCTGTTAACGTCACCTCGGCAGGCACACGTTCCGCCATCTACCCTCAGACTGTCAAGGGCACGCATGGTAACCGGCGGCAACCGCCAGCAGGTGGTGGAGTCTTCCTCGGTACCAGCGGGGAAAGACAGCAGCACCCTCGCTATTCCCGCTGTTGTGGAGGCTCACACCCCAACCCTCTTATCTCGTGCTGGTATAGTCCCAGTGTCTGCTTCACACAGAGGGGTGGCAGTGGAATGTGGATGTCTGACATAGTTCAGATTTAATAATAAAATATATAGCTCTAAAATCTACGAATAACTCCTTTAACACACAATAGGTGTCGCTGAGACAGAATTGGAGCTCTTACAGCCAAAAGGTATTTTGTGTGTATTTGTCGTCTTCCCTGGCTTGTAATGGAACGTGGTTCACATGGTTACGTGGTTTCACATGATGGCATTGGATCATTGAACTCACCAAACGCTCTACGGCATGTGTGCTCCAAGGCCTCACGGAAACGTGATAACGCGGTAACTCTCTCACAAATGCGTCACTGTCTCACGCGCTACGGATGAATATAGTCTCCTCAAGCATAACATTGGTTCAGGCGGGCCCCCCGGAAGTCCGCCCGCCCCCCAGCCGTCAGCTGACTGGCAGCTGTCACTAAGCAACACCCAGCTGACACACCTAGTCATTGGCCCGTCAAGGCAAGCAGGTTTCTTATAAAACACGTCCCTTGCTGAGATCACTGCAGACCACCTGCCACCTCCACAGCTCTACATCTTCTGTTTCCAGTGTCAAACGTGTCCTTTTCTGTTGCATCCTTCTCACTAACACTGCAGTAAAGGTTTCCTTTCACTCATTCTACTTGATGTTGTAGTTGGTTGCATGTTTTATACATGTTTATGTCTGCTGGCCTGTTAATGGGGTGGTTAAAGCCCCTGCTATACTCTCATAGCGTATGTTGAGAACCCCCCGGAAATAACCCATTCCACCAAAGTTATTTGTTAAATAGCGATCTGTTTTATGTTGTAATAAATTGCTTATACTAGACGAAAGTGTTTCGTCCAATTATGCTTTGGTGCATCTCTCAAGTTGCTCTGTCAAGCTATATTAGTCGTCCGACTAACCCGCTATCCGTACTAGCAAAGGAGATGTTTTATTCAGACACAACAGCGCTTTGTATGTAGGCCCATATGGGACTCGTTAAATATTCCATATGATTTGTTGGTATTGTAACCTCCGGTCTAATTCCATGTTAAGTCTGTTTGTGTTTTGAACACAGATGGGTTCAAGAATACATTTAATTAAAGGAACCATGCACTATCTTGTCTGCCACTAGATGTCCCACTAGAGCACCACCCTCTCAGACCAAACTTCATGCTTTGCTTGTCACGCACGCACGCACGCACGCACATGCACACACACACACACGCACAGGGCGAGTGTGATGTAATTCTCTCCTCAGGACACCACTACTCCACTATATCATTACACAGGACATAGTTGTTTGCTGCTCATTTAATGTTTAAAATATCATAGATAGGGCCTTTAAACTGCACAAAACAGATTTATATTCAAATGCATGGGTTAAGGCATTATCCTGCTCCATGCGTATCAGGCTGTGGGTTAGCGTACAGTCAAGTAGCGGTGATTGTGACTTTCCGTCTCCTTCAACTGGTCACGATCTGTTGCCTGCGCCCATCCCACACTTTAACACTCCACGCTGCTCCGCTCCCATCACGCAGATGCTTGCCAGCAGCAAATGTGAGATGTGACCTCCTTATGGATCTGCTCCCTGAAGGAACTTCACTTCATCCGGTCTTAAATGATGTGTGGGACGTTCCACAGTACCTAAAGACTGGCAATATTAGGGGGACTAGACCAACACTGGTTGTTTGGGGGACTAGACCTACACTGGTTGTTTGGGGGACTAGACCTACACTGGTTGTTTGGGGGACTAGACCTACACTGGTTGTTAGGGGGACTAGACCAACACTGGTTGTTTGGGGGACTAGACCTACACTGGTTGTTTGGGGGACTAGACCAACACTGGTTGTTTGGGGGACTAGACCAACACTGGTTGTTAGGGGGACTAGACCTACACTGGTTGTTTGGGGGACTAGACCAACACTGGTTGTTTGGGGGACTAGACCTACACTGGTTGTTAGGGGGACTAGACCTACAATGGTTGTTTGGGGGACTAGACCTACAATGGTTGTTAGGGGGACTAGACCAACACTGGTTGTTAGGGGGACTAGACCTACACTGGTTGTTAGGGGGACTAGACCTACACTGACTATTTCAGCGGGACATTGATAACCCCTTTTTATTACTGGTTCTTCTGAGTTTGCGTGCAGTTTACCGCCATAAGTACATTTCCAATACTTCATCCTTGTACAGAGACAAAGCCAAGGACACAAAAACATATTTATAATTTTACTTAGCAATGATACCTTTTCGTAGGCTCGTGAGATAATTATAGTTTCGCTTCAGTTTAATTTCGCCGTGAGAATCAGTCTGGAAACCTTCTGAATTATTTAGTAGCAACTGAACCTCCCAATCAGCGCCGTGTTTATAGCTATACGGGCGTGGTTTAGGACAGCGAAAACGACCAGATGGTTCATCCAATCAACTGCCAAGTATTTTTTTGAAAGTACAGCCATTCCCAAACTGTTTCAATGTACGGCTCCCCAGATGGACCTTGTGACAACAATTCCTCTGGCATGTCAGGTTAACCTTTTGGATGCTTTTCTATGGAATTTTATAGTCAAGCTTTCCCCTCGATAAGATGTCTTGCTTTGTGCCTCTGTTACAAACAAGTTAGAAATGTGAAACCTTCCAAGGGTTCATACTGGTATTTGCCCACTCCACATCTGCGTAACACTAGAAAAGGTGATGGTTATGATGCCGATACGTTTGGGTGCAACATCCGTCAACAGCCCCGGACTCTGACTGCAAACAAAGAGGTGGCCGTCGCATGCCGCAGACTAGCAGCTGTCAGAAGGATTTCCCACCGGACATGAGAGATAATTAGCAGCCGTTTTCATCTCATCTGTCCTAGTCCCAAAGCCCTGTTTGTGAAAAGTTGGAGGACAGAAGTGAAAGCTCTGTTACAGGGGCGTCTAGACCTGCACTTAAATTACATCAGCCGTTTCAGTCGCTCATCAAATATGCTAGCAGTCAAACGTATTGGCTCTGACGTTAGCTGTCCGTTGTTATTTTTCTTGAAGAGGTTTGGCATGCTGAGTCTTGCAGTGATGTGTCTAATGAACACAGTAAATAAACTGTGTTCAGCCTTGTTGATTCACTAACTGATTTTCTACAGACAATGTCCACAGACAATTCTGGCTTTGGTTTAGAATTTGTTGGCAACGTATAGGCTATAGTAGCCTATACGTCTAGAAGCCAATAGGCTCTTTTTAAAGAATGTGTTCGTAATACAAACCATTGGATTTAGCCAGCAAATGACCTCTGAGACAGCTTATATATTTTTTTATAAATGTTTTCTTGTGGGGAAAAGTATATCAAAGTAAGGCTAGGCTATTTGGTTGACCTCTGTGAAGTTGGCACCACACATGACAAGAATGTTAAAAGTATTTTGATTTGTTTGTGCATCGCTTGTGCACACAAAATAACAATGTCTGTGCAAACCGTTTTAGAGAAATAAGTTAAAATGTACAATGTTCGATTCAACCCAACGGGAGGACAATGACGGCATCTGTTTACATAAAATAAACACAAACTTAACAATACAACAAAAAATAATGATTCACAAATGTGTTCAGATGATGCACAAACAAATGCAATAAGTAAAAAATGTAAAAGTATAGCCATTGCAAGATAATTGTAAGGTAATACAATGTCAAATTCACTAAATATCTCACATTTTGCTAACTTAATTACAGTTGTCTTTGCGTGTTGAAAGAATAATCTGATACTTCTACACAGCCCTGGCTCCATAAATAGGAACATAAACAAAGTGGTGAACACCGCTCACGACAACAAAGCCGTAGTACTATGCTTTGCTTCGCAATGCATTTCGATGTGGGGGGGGGGGGGGGAGTTTGCCACGGAGGGATATTGTTATGGTTTGGACTCAAAGCTTGCAAGTGTTCTCGAGAATGACTGAACCTGCCTTTTAATAGCTACAGTAGGAGGCTGAGAACATCACGTCATTACAAAAAACGTGATGTTTAATTTATATAAAACTGTTCAAAATCAAAATAACTTTATTCACATTCTTATCATTTGGGGTCCCAACTTCATGGAGGTTTTTGATTGGTTCTGTTCAGGTGGATCCAGACGCTACGCTCAGCATCTTTCAGAGCCTTGTCAGCTCGCTGCCCGAGACAGTCTTAACAGCAGATGGACGGAGGGAGAGCTTCATACATATTCATTCTTCCCGTGTCTGTCAGCGAGACGACGAGAGGTGTCGGGGAGACAGTTAAAGCCCCTGTTTGAACATCCGAAAATGAGCGCGACCGCCCGGAAATAGCCGTGGAGGAGACAAATTGAAGAGATATTTGCAGACGAGACGTCAGGAGGAGTGGCATGTGGCTGCACTTTCACCCAGCCGGCAGTAGACGGACTGATATCACTCCTATGGCCAGATTTACACGATTGACTCTTGACACAGACGGGTCCACTCCATCCTCGTCTCTGACCACAGCGCGTCTGAATTCCCAGAATGACAGGCTACTGTTGGTATGTAGTAGCCTGTATATAGTTTGTGATATTGCGGAATGCAGTTTTACTAAGCGTTCATATAGCGTGAATATAATGCACACGTGATACACATGCCTTGTGTGCATTGTATGATACACACAATGCACACAAGGCTGCAGAACGCACAGGACCAGGAGAAGCGTACCCTGTAATATCCGCTGGCCCAACAACGTCCACTGTAATGAAAGGCTGCCATTGTTAAGTGCTGTATCCAATTCTTCTAGCCTTTTGTCCCCGCTGTGGGGTAATAAACACCCAGGGCTCCGCGGAGCAGGACGACAGGTGCTGCGTCCCTGTGTGGACACACAATGCACAGCAAAGTAGACACACAAGTGCCCGATGCAACATCCTTCTTCCCACCGAGGCTTGTTCTGGGACTCATCGTTATCACAATAATGTCCGTGTCAATGACGGGTCGTATTGCACAATAGTCGCCAGGTATCCCCCCCCCCCCCCCACCCGGGGCAGGAACAAATGAAATCATGGAAGTATATTATTACCTATTTAGTCTGTGTGAGGGAAATTAATCTATGCAAATGAATAAAAGCTGAGAGCTTCTGTTTAATAAAGACCCCATTCAGGGATCCCAATTGTGAGCACTGTGTGTAATGATGTTAAGGCAGATTGATGAAAGAGTCTTTGTGTTTGATTATCGAGGCTAAATTGTTCCTCAGTGGCCGCCAACGACAGGTTCATGATGTATTGGTGTCTCTCTCTCTCTCATATTCTGCTGCACAAGTAGTTTGACAGCAGAAGTTTAAAGTCGATTATTTTAAATACTGACAACCAGACAATGAGGACAGTTATTAAAGATAATTATCCTAAATTATAATTTGACATTCATATGTCCCTGCATATAAGTGTTGTGCAGACTCTCATAATACTGTCATCAAGAGATGAATTCATAAGCCAATAGTGACTGATGCACTTTATGGATGCACAGAGTATTCTACAGAGTTGTAGCTCTTTTGCAAACAAGCTGCGATAAGATTACATGTGGAGAGTTGTAATGTGTAGTTGTGTGTTGGTGGGCCCATGCTGTGGAGACTTCTCTGTTCCTCTTATTAGACGTACTGGACTCACAATGCATCTTCTGCTCCCACGTGGTCAGCTGGGATTCACGCTCCGTAACTCGATCAATTTAGCTAAACTGGCTTCTCCGACAGGGTCGCGCGCTCGCGCTCTTCTCGCTAGGCAACAGCGCACCGACGCCTCTGCGGGTTGGGAAACGCCCGCGGCATCGGTGGCATCCATCTCCATGCAGAGATGTATCACAGTGCAAACGCAGCGGTGATACCAGAAGCAACGCGGCGTAGCTCTGTCAGTTAAGGCAAAGGCCGTTCCATCATTCAGTGTGAACACACACGTGGATGTCAGAAGCAACTGTCTGCATGGTGACCTTTAAAGGATACACTGCAGCGCATAAACAAGGCAAGAGTGCCCAAGACACCATGTGTGATTAAAGGTCTGTAGAATTTAAGAGTTATATATTTTGTGTAATTTCTTAGACATGCAATAGACCTCAGCTATCAGTGGCTGGTTGATAGCTAATGCCTGAAATGAAGTTGACTTTTTGACAGCAGCCAAAATAATTATTCTGGCCAACTATTATTTCTGATTGGTCTAGCATGTCAACCATGTCTGAGTCTCAACAAGACTTTACAAACATGCTCGTTTCTGGTAATTAGAATCAAGTCCATTTCATCAAAGCAAATATTTGACTTCTTCAAGTCAGCATCTGAAAGTATTAATAACAAATTGTGATCATCACACCTTGTGCTTTCATACCTGATGACCCAGATCACAACTTTGAATGTGGATTCTGTTCTCGCTCTATGAAAGCAGAAGGCGACAAAACCTGGACAGTGAAACCTGGCTGGCTGGAAACAGCTTTATTTTTTGGTTTCCCCCTGTAGCGATCAGTCAGGGCCACGGCTCTTTTCCAATGAGCAGGACAGGTTCTCACTAAAGATGAATGAGTTTCACCTTTAATGCTGAGTGGTTGTGATGGAAACGGACCCGTCTGTAATGAGTTTCAGAAGTTTAGCCTGGGCGCGAGGTTCACTCACTTGTCTCCGAACAAATGTTAACTCATTACAGTTGCGTGCTCTTCACAGGCAACGCTCATTTGTGTGTCTTGGTGTGCGTCGACGTACTTTCATCTCTCGCGCGCAGGTGCGTTGTTTTGGCTGATGAGACTGACCTGGACCTGGTCTTTGGGGCACGGAGCTTTACCCACTCGAAGACCCAATCGTAAGCAACGTCATAGTTGTCCCTCCCCCTTCCCTCTTGTTAACAGCTGCGACGGGACCGACACAGGAGAGACACGGAGATGTCAGTCAAGCGTGTTCCGTGCACACCCATGGCGTCCTGAGGGCCGACCGGCCACGCTAACTCGGAGCAGCTCTGCCCGCATCACGGTTAAAACAGTCGACCTGCCTGTGGAGGATAAGAAGCTGAAGTCAGTTGGTGAACAGGTGTAGGTGTATCTTGTAGCTCCATGGCAGGTGTTGTTTAGTATAGCAAGCCAACCATCACTTCTGCCGAAGCGTTTATTAACACAAATGTACCTTTTGTTTTGGGAGGGATGGCCTTACTCTTTGCTGAAGTTTCAATTACATTTCTGACACTAAATCACCCCCCCTTCCCCCACCACCGCACTGCTCTCGACAGCTCACACATCTGCAGCTAACGAGGTCTATATCCTCTGCCAGGTGCTATAACGTGGCGGTTCATGCAGTCAGAGAGGGACTCTGTTTCCCAGAGTGCTGCTTGGGTAACGATGCTCTGCAGCCAGCCAATGAGGAGAGGAGAGTAGAAGGCATTCTCTAAGCCTCGGCTGTTTAACGCTTAGTCCCGCAGAGCCAGCCTTTCCTTACGCGAAGTCTGGGACACAGCGCTGGCTAGCTGCGTCAAGATCCGCCTACTTGACAGGAGAGGTATTTTGTTTGACATGCACAACGACCAACTACATAACAATGAAATAGACGAACATTAAACTTATACAGAGGAATTTGTTGAGGAACCTATTAACCCGACTCTAGCTGTTTTCAGGTATTGTATATTGTTAAAGAAGACTGCTTAAAATATATCTACAACCTAAATTAGTAAATAAAGCACTGCACAGCGTAACGCCGGAATGGCAGACGTCTTGAATGACTGCTAACAGCCAATGAATATCGACTTCCTCACTTCCGGAAAGTACGTTGATCTTACAACGGTAAACGTTCAGCACAGATTTGCTTATGTGATGTAGCAGTGGTGGGCTTGTTGGTGCTGTGGGGAGGGATTCAGGGACTCGACAGATGGACAACATAGTGAGAAATTTTTTATTTGCTCCTTGTAATTATAGTCATTGTTGCTTTGGATGAAAGTGTCAGTTAAAATGTACAAATTCATCACATGTTCTGCCTATCCTAGTTGCTATATAGGCTATAAACATGAACCGTAATGCCTAGGTGAACAATTGTAGCTTACTGTAGAAAGTGTTGTGTAAGTATTATGTTGTGTAGTAGTATAGTTGTCCTAGTATAGATGAATACATTGTTTATTTTGCTGATCATAACAAAGTAATGGCAAAAAGGTAAACCAACCAAGATAAGTTTGTCCGTTGTTAAAGCTGCATAGCGTTTCCGTGTGAGAACTTCCTTGTGTGTTCTGCTCCTGAGCTGGCCTGATGTGTTGAGGACGATTAATTGCTTGCCGTTATTCTGAAAAGCTTTTCAAATTTCCTTTGAAGTGGTGATTCACTCAGCCAACAGAGACCGTATGGGTTGCTGTTAAGAGTTGGGTGCTAGCTAGGTAAACAAGCCCATTTTTACTGTCACACACCAACGCACACAAGCGAGCAGACTAAAGATAGGACTAATAAGAGCAATTACATTGTGTTCATTTAACATCATTACGTCTAAGCATAACGGGCTGCACTTTCAACGGTAGCCGCAGTAAGTTCTCCACGTGACCATTGCAGCCATCGGTGCGGGCGCGAGGGTCAGAGCGAACCTGTCGATGGATGGCCGAGGGTTCGAGCTGCCCTACTGAGCCAACGTTCAGCCCACCATCCACCAACACACGTGTTCTTCCAGTAGCCCTGCAACATGGAGGCAGACATTATGCAGAGAGTGAGTGTCAATCACCACGCCCATGGCAACCCAGCCCGCCCAACTGCATTGAAAATGCCTGAAGTCATCAGTGTGCATTTTGGATACTTGAAGAAGCAGAATTGTTCAAGATGACGGATACAGCCAATGCAAAATGTGCAGAACAAAAGTTTACACTTTATTATATAGAATTAACATTTTCACCATCCATCTGTACGTGCTTGAGGTACTTAATAACTGTGGGAAGATGTTTGCTTCAGTGGCAAGTTAGTTAATGAAATATTGAGTTGATAGGGAATAAATAATTTAGCATCAGCAGAAAGAATGGTCCTACAACAAATAGGTTCCTAAAGCTGGAGAAAGAGCCTTCCATGGTTTATAGCTCACCAAGACGGCATCGCTAGTATCGTGGAATGAATGCATATAATCATTATTCATCAGGCTATAATCATATGGTTCTACACTGACCTATACCAGGTAGGTCAGTGTATAACTCTCCTTTCATTAAATGCTTACTGTATTTTCAGTCTAAACAGTTGAAGGTGAATCCAATGACCATGAGCTAGTACAGAATATCTCCTCCTGGCCCGCTAGCTGCCCCTGGCTATGTTAATGGGAACACAAACAAAGTGGTGCAGACCGCGTCACACAACACCAAATATCAACAATCTCTCTCCAGAATGACGAGGATTCCTTTAAGCGTTAATATTTCTGCTGCTGAGAAAGGTGCCATGTTGGTTCTACATGCTTCTTCTTCTCAATAGTGGCATCACGGGCCACTATTGTCCAGCAGACAAACCCGATCGATAAGCCCACATCACCGACGCTCGCGGCTTCAGAGAGGTTTCCATGGAAACCCACCCAGAAGCGTTTCCTAAAGAATACAGGCCTGCGTTCCCCATTAACGTGAAGGTAAAGCTCCATCAGGTCATATGCTACTTCTATTGACACCTGTTGGCACCAATCTGACAGATAGGGCTCGCCCACCCTCCACCCCACCCCCACATCTTCCCCCATGCACCTCTTCGACCGTGCAGGCCTATACTCCTCTGCCTGGGGGCTTGGGCTGGCTTGCCTGCTTTAATTTCCGTCTAATTGACCCATCGATCACTAACTGGCCTGGCCGTGTTGCCTGTGAGCCTATATGAGCTGGTCGTCGTTGTCACGGCGTTTACCGAGGGACTGTTGACGGGCTGTCCAAGCTGTTGGACCAGATGCTTTCTCATTAGATATAATAATGTTTATTTTGTATGGGAATGGGACATTACACATTCATTAACGTAACCCACTGGTCGAGGTCATGTTAATGTGTGAGGCTAATTTTCATCTCATACAATTCAGTCCTGCAGCCCATGTCTCAGACAACCTCGGCGTTTACAGTTTCCGCTGCCCCCGCCCGCCCTCACGGGAGGAAGCTGACCTTTCCGTCGTCATTCCTCTCAGCTGTAAGGACCCCCTAGCACCAGGCCGGGGTACCGGCACTTGACGCTGGTGCAGAAGTGGAAAGGAGGAGGAGGAAACTGATGCCGTTATCATGCAGCGCATAAATGACCGCAGTATGGTAAACAGTGGGAGGAGGACTGCAGGTTAGTTCTCTGCTCATTAAAGACTGTCTTCATTTAATTGGATTTAAAAATGATAATGCGTATCTGCACAGGCACCACAGTCATCCAGAGAAAGATATAACCTCCCTGACACCAGTTAAGGTTTTTCTTTTTTTCTTTAACCAGCACCCACTAATTAAAGTGAAATGAATATCATGTTTGCTCCTGGATATAAAAACTACAGTACAGACGTCTCTCCTCCCAAGCATCGTGTTCCATCCACTCCACCGTAGTGGACGTCAGTAGACAAAGGCTATGATGGATTAAATAAATAGTGAGCCCATATGAAGGACACATACCTTTGGCAGGATTTAATAAAGATGAAATGATCATGAATCACAAACCCGCTGTGGCATTTGATTGGCGGAAATGTCAGATCTGGAGCTGGACAAAGGACAGCAAGAGCAAACTTGAATTAAATCTCGTTCTGGCGGGCCCGGCGATGCAGGACACGGCTAGCGTGACAATCAGACCTTGTGTGTTGTCAAACTGGGTCCTCAGTGTAGAGAGCCCTACTGGACCTGTCCAGACCGCTCTGAGGGACCCTTTGTCACCCCGCCTTGGGGGGGAGGGGAGCATATGCACACACACACACACACACAGACATGCGTGCATGCACACAGACACACGCACGCACACAGACATGCAAGCACGCACAGACATGCGTGCATGCACGCACACAGACACACGCACGCACAGACACATACGTGCGCATACACAGACACACACAGACACGTGCATGCACGCACAGACACACCTACACAGACACAGCTACACAAACACACACACACAGACACACACACATGCGCACACACACACACACACACACACACACAGATACACCTACACACGCACAGACACACCTACACAGAGACAAGCAGAGGTGAATGAAAGATTGAGGGGATCATGGGGCCTGGCGTGTATTTTTAGCCGCAGACATCCATCAGCCTTCACTGGGGCAGGGCATGGACCTCTGTCTCTGTCTCTGTGTGGGAGACTTTCCAGCAGGCCAGCACTGACACCCTGCACAGAGGCAGTCTACGTGCAGGTCCCGGAGTAGCTAGCTATAGCTATGTCTAGATGCCATAGAGGGGAGTTTTAAAGTTATAGTCAGCGATTGTAAGACAATACACTTTGTGTCAAATTCAGCAAATATTTCCTCACGGTCCCATTAAAAAATAATCTGGTGTTTCTACACAGCCCTGGCTCTGTAAATCGGAACACAAACACCACACAACACTATTCCAGCCTTGGCAATGCATTTCTAATGTGTGTGTGTGTGTGGTGGGTGGGTGGGGGGGGGGGCGAAGCTTCTAAGATAGGGAGCACCCTATGGTGTTGAAGGGAGAGGTGCTTTTGGTTTGATGAGTTAAAATATTAACAATATTTATCCAGAATGACTGACTACACTTTTAAAGTGTTTAGAAGTTACCTCGCGCGTGTGTGTGTGTGTGTGTGTGTGTGTGTGAGAGATGCTGCTTGACTGTTATCTATGGAAGGCATAATGTAATATGAGGGATCCCTTTAATGAACAAGAATCCCTCTTAAACAGCAAGGCAACGCATTTCCAGTGTCGGCGATGAGGAAGGAAAGGAGTACTAAGTTTTTTTTATTTTTCAGATAAAAAAAGACATAAGGCAAGAATAGTACTGATTTCTTACAAAAAATAATTAAAGTAAACAAAACATAATTGTATGTAATTTTTCTAAATATGAGTTTTTATTAATTCAGCCCTGTTGAATGTATTGAGTAGAACGCTGGTTCCAAGTTTCATAATTATAAATTCCCTTTTGTAAAAGATTGATTAAGATTTCTTTGCCAAAATAAAAAGATGGTAAAATTAAATGTTAATACATGTTACCCATAATCCCATTGTAGAATGTTTATTTTAAATTTTTATATACAGTACAGAAAAACATGTCTCTACAAGAGACTTTAAACGTGTGTGTGTGTGTGTGTGCGCACGTGTGGCTGTGTGTGTGTGTGTGTGTGCGCGCGCACACACGTGTGGCTGTGCGTGAGTTGCACGAGGCAGCGTTATGAAGATCAATGTGAAAGTGTTCTACTAGTGATAATTAGCTGTCAAGACAGTGATGAGCGGTAACTAATCTAATTGGTCAAGAAAAAAAAATAAAGCAATTTACTATTTCCTGTCTTTTGCTAGACATATTAGTGCATTCCGTTCTTAATCATAAACAATATTAGGCTTGGTCTTGCGTTCCATCTCATAAGTCACTGTGAGATAGTTTATCATGAAATTAGAAGAAAGGTCATCTTGATATCTTAATTGTTAAAAACGCAAGCAGTGTCTTGATCAGTGTGTCAGAGCAGGTAAAGACAGTTACTATGATATAGGATGAGTATTAAGGACCTAATACTCTTTATACACACCTTAATGTGTCTTGATCAGTGTGTCAGAGCAGGTAAAGA